>CAUYQU010067714.1:0-150234 GCA_963574635.1 Cheracebus regulus | reverse complement strand
TGTCTCTGTAGTTGCTGACTTTCAGATTGGGCCTCTGAGTGGACATCTAGTTTGTTGATGATGAAGTTATTTCTGTTTCTTAGTTTTCCTTCTAACAGTCTGGCCCCTCTGCTGTAGGACTGCTGAGGTCCACTCCAGGCCATGCTTCCTGGGGATCACCTGCAGCAGCTGCAGAACAGTAAGGTTGCTACCAGTTTCTTCTTCTGCTATCTTTGTCCCAGAAGGATACCCGCCAAATGTCAGTCTGATCTCTCCTTTATGAGGTGACTCTTTGGATACACAGGGGTCAGGGAGCTGCTTGATGAGACAGTCTGTCCTTTATAGGAGCTTAGGTGCTGAGTTGTGAGTTCCGTTGTCCATTCAGAGCTGCTGGGCAGGTACGTTTAAGTGTGCTGCAGCAGAACTCATAAATCCCATTTTTTCCCCCAGGTGTCCTGTCTCGGTGAGTTAGGGCTTTATTTATGAGTTTCCGGTGTGCTGCTGCCCTTTTTTTTTTTTTTTCAGGGCTGCCCTGCTGAGCAAGGAGGCAGCCCAGTCACTGTCTGCCTGCAGAGGCTTTGCTGAGCTGCTGTGGGCTCCACCCAACTGCCGTGTGAACTTCCCTGCAGTCCTGTTTATATGGGTGTAATTAGAACTGCCTCAGCAATAGTGGCCCACCTCTGTAATGGCGGGTTGCCTTGGCAATGGCAGGCTGCCTCCGCAATGGCGGAGTACCTCTGTAGTGGTGGAGTGCCCCGGTAATGGCAGATGCCCCTCCCCCACAGAACTGGACTGTCCCGGGTTCAGCTGTGCCTGCTGCGAAACTCTCAACTGAGAACGTTTCCATTTGCTGTTTTAGCTGAGCCTGATCACCTGGCTCGCTGTCTCAGAGCCTTTGTTTTTTAGTTGAATGGTCGACTCCCAGGTGTTCCAGTCACCTGTTGAAAAGGCACCGGGATCTGTGTGATTTCCCTTGTGGGGACACACTGCGCAGGCTAAAACAGCGGCACTGAGATTCGTAGGGCTTTTTTGCCTGGGAATCTCCTGGGCTGGCTCCCTGATTCAGTCCCCTTTTTAATCGGCCTTCCCATAGCTCCACGTGCCAGTTAAAAGGGCACACAGACCAGTGTATTTTGTACAGAGAACCACCACGCCGGGGCGCCGGCAAAGCAGCTGCACTGGCCAAAACAGCTGCGCTGGCCGAAACATTCGCGCTGGCCAAAACAGCCACACTGGTGACCCGTGGGGCTGCTCTGCCTGGGAATCTCCTAGTCTGGGGGTAATAAAAATCCATCCAGAAATGCAGTGTCCACTCACCCGCTGCACTTTCACTGGGAGCTGCAATCCTGAGCTGCTCCCAATCGGCCATCTTGGATCTCTCCTCCGAACAGACACTTTTCAAAAGAAGACATCTATGAGGCCAACAAACATATGAAAAAAATACTCAGCAAAATGCCCCAGTCAAAAGACACAGACTGGCAAATTGGATAAAAAGCCAAAACTCATTGGTATGACACATAATCATCAGATTCACCAGGGTTGAAATGAAGGAGAAAATGCTAAGGGCAGGCAGAGAGAAGGGTCGGGTTACCCACAAAGGGAAGCCCATCAGACTCACAGCAGATCTCTCCGCAGAAACACTACAAGCCACAAGAGAGTGGGGGCCAACATTCAACATCCTTAAAGAAGAGAAAAGTAAATTATTGAGTGGAGTAAGCCAAGGTTTCTTAGGAACTGTCTCAATGTAACTTGGTCATTCTAACTGGATAGGGCAGACAGATCACCTTATATAGAACTAGTACAGAAAATGTACAAGAAAAGTGATCCTGAGGAAGTTGCAGACAGAGTTCACCCTGTGAGGCAGAGCTCAATGACAAAATTCTAATTCCAAAAATGTAAGCAGGATGGATTCTATGGAATTTGTGATTTTAAAATAATTCTAAGTTCTATTTCAATATTGTAAAATTTAATAAAATTTGTTATGCACTAACCATTTGTTAACCAGAGGTATAGACAGATGAAAAACAACTGTACCTGTCTGAAAGAGACTACTCATAAATAAATAATTATAACACAATAAGAAATGTGAAGTTTACCCTTTGTATCTTCAGACCACATCCTAGAAATTACCAATGCTACCTTTCTAAAACTTGGCATAAACCTGTTTCTAATACGTTATCACATTACAGTGTACATGCAATTATGCAAGCCAGTTGCAATGGCTCACACTTGTAATCCCAGCACTTTGGGAGGCCAAGGCAGGCATATTTCTTGTGTCCAGGAGTTTGAGACAAGCCGGGGCAAGTGTGTTTACATTTATATGCAATATATTATTGTGTTTATGATATCTAGTCATAATTTTAAAAGCCCCTCCAGGAAAAGGACACCTTTGATTCTGAATCCTGGTGCTAACACTTATGAGCCATATGACATTGGGTAAGTTACTTAACCTCTGATTTCTAATTTCTTTACATACAAAACAGGAATATTCATAGCTATCTCATTGCCTTGTGAAAATCTTAGAAAATAATGCCGGGTAAGCACTGACCTGGTACCTGCCACAGAGGGGGTGTTCAGGAAATATTAGTTGTTACTTTTATTGTTGTTTTTGTCATTGTTTTCATTTTTCCATCCTTATTAGCAGTATAAGTACAATTATTTTATAATCTCAAGGCAGCTAAAAAGATGGTCTCTAAATAGCTATTATTCACATATATATCTTTTATTTTTTATTTTTATTTTTTTTTTAGAAACAGAGTCTGACTCTGTCACCCATGCTGGACTGTAGTGGCACTATCATGGCTCATTGTGGTCTCAAACTCCTGGGCTCAGGGGATCATCTTGCCTCAGCCTCCCAGGGTAGCCAGGACTGCAGGTATATACCACCACGCCTGGCTAATTAAAAAAAATTTTTTTTTTGTAAAGAGATGAGGTTTTGTCATATTGCCCAGGCTGGTGTCAAACTCCTGGTCTCAAGCAATTCTCAGGTCTCACCCACCCAAACTGCTGGGATCACAGGCATGAACTGCCTTTGCCTGACCTCACATTAACTATCTTAAAGAACACATATTGAGAAGATGTTTCTCAAATTCATTTTATCAAGGAGAGAAAACATTTCTGTGGCACTTGATAAGTGTCCAGCAGTGTTATAACTACTGTGCAAACATTAATCAGCAAAATAATGAGGTAGCAACGATTACTGCACCATGCCACATTGTTCGCAGGAAACTTCTACACTGACCAACAAGAGAATAGAGGAAATTTCCAGAAAATTGATGCTGACAGGATAATCCTGTAGATTCTCTCTCCCTCTCTCTCTTTATCTCTTGTTCTTTTAACTTTTTCTAAATTGCATCAAGGCATGTTATGGGCCAGGGGTGGCCCTGAGAGTCTCCCTAACTTTTAAGTTACCAATCTTTGATTCGGGGAGACTTACATGAGCACTTTACACAGAACAAATGCTTCCTGTAGGAATAAATTCCCAGAAATGAAATTGCTAAGTCAAAAGATTGGCACATTGAAAAATTGAGTTTTTTTGAAAAATATTTTTGTTTATTTAGTTTCAACTAATAATTTTGTTTCCCCATACCCTAGGTAATCTTGACTATCATAATGTCTTTTCATATTTGTTAGATTTTTATTATTACAGAGCAAAAAGTTGTCAGACACAGCTATATATATTTTTTTTCCTGGAAGAGTCTTTGTTCATAATTTACTCAATGCATGGTGACCAATACCTTTCTATTATTGAACTTTTTGTCCAAAAAGTAAACATGAATATTTAAAAATCATGGCAAATTGATGTGGTGCCAATGATTTTGCTCTACTTGAGCAAGATAACATACAAAAATAGCATAGTTTTCCTGTCACACTTCAAAAGGAGATTTGGTTATACAAAACCTTATTTCTTTTGGATGATGTTTTCAAGTTTGTGAAAGCAGATATAGATACCAAAATATCTTGCACTGTTTTTAAAGACCTTTTGATTCTTTGCTAGGCTATTTCCCTTGGTATGAGCAAATCAATTTTATTAGAATATTTGCCAACCATAAGTTGTGTCTATAGACAGTGTACATGCGTTATATTAACTACTTCAAAGGCTGTTTTGGTTGAATCATCAAGGCTTTCCAGTACAGGCATACTTGTAATTTGCTGGTATGTCCTTTTATCTTTAAGATCTTCTGATGTGGAGAATGGATAAAAGTTTGGAATCATTTTTAAAGACTCATTTAAAATTTCATCTATGCAGAAGCAGACTCTATTTATATTTCCTTCACTCAGATGCTTTTTAAAAAATTAGATTAGTTCATATCTTGTCTCCCCTTTTCATCTATTCTATGCATTCATATTTTAATCCAGTTCACCATCTTTTGATGCTCAGTAAACATGTAGACTCAAAGAATTAGATTTCACTCTCAGCTCAACAGAATGACCCCGACGAGGTAAAAAGGTTGAGGCCAGCTATTCTTACTTTCTCCTACAGGTCTACTAAGGCCCCTTGAAAAGAAAAAGAATCACAGACTTTATTCTAACACAATTTAAATAATGGCTAACACTTATTAAGGGGTTTCTATATGCCAGCCTCAAATGTCTGGGCTTTAATACATTCTGCTTCTACTACTGAGGTTTTATTTGGTGTCCATGATGATTGTTTAGAAGAAACATAAAACTGAATATATGTATTAATACATGTATTAAAGCTCCAAACATTTTGCTTGTGTTAACCTATTTTATTTTATAGGCTATCTGCAATTTAAAAAAAAAAAACCTGAGGCATAGAAAGGCTAAGAACAAATGGATGTGAATTAAGTAGTTTGTTTCGTCTCTCTTAACCATACTACAGAGAAAAGTAAGTTTAGGTAAAACAGGGTACTTTTTTGACCACATTTTTGGAGACAAATGCAATTAAGGAGTATTTGCTTCCCATTCTCTCCAGTACCCTTATGTTGACCTTCAGACTACGCTCTGTTCTATGTTGATTTCAGTTGCTCTGATCATAAAGATGAGCAAATTCATCAATAGAATCCACAATAGAGTCTGATTATGATTCTGTAGCAAATATCTTACAGAAATTGGTTGTAATCAACTAACTATAAATAAAAAAAGATTTTTTTTTAATTTGTTAGAGTTACAAGGCAAAGAAAGACTAATACTTAGGAATTCAGAGTATCCTAGACTCCCATACATGAAGGAAACTTAATAAACACCTAAGACACACTGAAGGAAGACAAATTTCTTTTAGTCTAGCTTTCTGATCGACTTTTCTTTCTCTTTATGGAGACTTCCTAGGTCATGCCCTAGTAATAACGATAGTACCAACAGTAATAGTGGCAGTAATAGGTTAGCAGCAGCTGTAGCAATAGTAGCAGTATGAGCTTGGAATTCGGAATCAGGTAAATTAGACTCCAAAACTGGATCTTTTGCTCACTAGTTGTGTGACTTTGTGGAAGTTAATTAATCCCTTCCACCCCTAATTTTTTTAACTAAAAAATGAGCAAGATAATATTTGCCTTTCAGAAGAGTTAGAAATAAGTGAGATGATTAATATAATCACCTAGAATACACTTGACATGTAATAATAGGTCCTTAACATCAGTAATGTTCATTTCTTCTATTTTTCCTACTCTTTTTTCATTCAATGTTTTTCAACTAGAATGGAAAGAGCAGGATGTCTAGGAATTTACAAACACATTATTCATCTGCTGACATTGGCATGCTGCCATCCGTACCTCCAGAATCAACTGCTTCCAGCACCTTAAATAATTATTGAGTGCTCTTATAGGCTTAGTATGGTCTTTCTGTTGCTCCTTGGTCAGCTTTGTCATAATATAAGAATCCTCTGGTGACACATGTATTCAGTTTTATTTTTCTTCAAAATATATATCATCATGGACACCAAATTTAAAACCTCAATAGTAGATGTAGAATGTATTAAAGTTCTCCAGGCCCAATACTTTTATTCTTAGTAATATTCTTTAGAGAGTCCCATAAAGACATTTATCTTCCTCTTGTGCATCAAGTACAAGGGCAGTTGTTTTTTTTTTTTTTTTTTCACTTGGTTAGTGAATTACAGTGGGTATTAGGTCTGGATAGGTCCAGTCATCTTAGATAATTTCTGCTAACAAGTGAAAGTTTATGTAAATTTTTGTTTTTTTTTTTTTTACAAAAATGTAATTAAATGAAACAGTGGGGAAATGAAGAATGCAAACTCGATTCTTACTGGGACCAACCCTACTCCTGGCCACAAACACAACCTGGTCAAGATTGTATCCTCCCTCAGACACAGAGTACAGAGTGATGAGAAGAGCAACAGGCAAGCAAACTAATTTGATGGGTGATGAGAAGAACAGTGAACCTAGCTCCTAAAAAGATAAGAGTCAGGGAAGATCCATAGCTCTAAGTAACAAAAACTAATCAGAATGAATATGCTTCAACTGATAGTTTTTCCTACCTCTACATCATAATTCTAAAGACTTAAAGTCTTGAGAAAGAGAATCTGATTGAACTAGCTTGGGTTAGAGGACAGGGAGTGCACAGAACACATCAAATTGCAGTCCCACTGTCATTGTGCATATGGAAGCAAGACAATTTCTTAAATTATCAAATCAAGAAAAAATAGAGTAAGTGGATACTAAGCAAGCACAAATCAGGAATAAACAAATATTCATTATGGAAGGCAGTGAGTTCTTTCTGGCAATGACAATTATTTGGATACACATTTGATACAAATTTTTATACAGATTTTATAATAATTATTCAAAAAGATAATGTATCATTAAATTTAAAGTAGAATAATATATAATAAAATGTACATCATAAGCAATGTTTTTAGCCATTTTTAGCTATAATAGAAATATAAATTTATTTCCTAATTCTGATTCTGCCACCAATCAGCTATATGACTTTGAGTTGACAATATTACCTTTCTAGATATCCAATTTTGTGCATATTTAAAATGAGGAAATTAGACAAAGGTTTCTTTAAGGTATCAATAGAACATAAGAATGATCTTTGCACCTCCACTTAACCCTAACCCAAACTGATAAAGTAAGTTAGTTTATGGCCATGCTTTTAAATTTGGCCATCATGAGCTGGATTTGTTTTTCTTGATTAACTCATCTTGTTACAATAAAAAAAAAAAAGAAGAAGTTTCATAATTATTCTTGGCAAGCATCCAAAAAATATGCCTCACTATCCAGTTCCAATTAATAATGTGTGACTTGTTAAAAACTGATTTTGTTCATTTGAAGGTTTTAATAGCACCCAGTTTCAACTGAGTTCTCTTGGGAAAATATTTAGCATGCATTTAACTAGCTTGACAGGTACAACTAATTAATTTGTCTAAAGCAAAATATTCTATGAAATATAAACAAAGAACTGAAAGTTGAAATGATGCCAGAATGAAAGCTTGAGGTATCCTATGGTTAATGAGCCTCAGGTTGTTTTGCTGCTATTGTTTTTGGTTTTTACTTCTATTAAATAAGGTACAGAAATGAATGCTATATCATCTTCAGTTGGAAAACTGAAATTTCATATATAAGGGAGTTCTTTACGTATTTTCAGAAATTGAGAGAGCTTTCAGAAATCTTATTTTTAAGAAATATGTCTGTGATGATTAATACTGTCAACTTAATTGGATTGAAGGATACAAAGTATTGTTCCTTGGTGTGTCTGTGTGAGTGTTGCCAAAGGAGATTTACATTTAAGTCAGTGGACTGGGAAAGCCAGATCCACCCTCAGTCTAGGTGGGCACTATTTAATCAGCTGCCAGTATAAAAGCAAGCATAGGAAGAACAGACTTGCTGTATCTTCTGGCCTTTATCTTTCTCCCGTGCTAAATGCTGGCTGCCCTTGAACATCAGACTCCAAGTTCTTCAGCTTTTGGACTCTTGGGCTTATACCAGTGATTTGCCAGGAGTTCTTGGGCCTTCAGCCACAGACTGAAGGCTGCACTGTTGACTTCCCTACTTTAGAGAGATTTTGGGACTTGGACTGGCTTCCTGACTCCTCAGCTTGCAGACAGGCTATTGTGGGACTTCATCTTTTAATAGTATGAGTCAATTCTCCTAATAAACTGCCTGCCATATATTCTTTATCCTATTAGTTTTGTCCCCTTAGCGAACCCTGATTAATAGTGTCTAAATAACACAGATTGAGTGATCAAGGACAGGGTGACAAAACTAAAACAGGCTGCTATGCCTCTTCTCTAGCCCAAACCTGGAGAAGCACAGAAGCGAGAAGGTTGATTGGGTCTAAGTACAATATTTGCATTATAGAACCTATAAAATATTCAACACTTTTCAATTTTTTGGTGTGGGTATACATTAATTAAATATTTAATACTTTTCATTTTTTTTTGATGTGGGTATACATTTACTATGAAAAAGCCTTAGGAAATAGAAATTGACTATGTCTAGTATAAGATGATAATAGTTTCCCAAAGCCAGAGAGGATCAGGTAAAATGAGTGAAAGAGAGGTAGATAGACAGGCTTTATTTGTGATATTCCCTCATCCCCTCTTCCCCTTGCTTTCCACTAGTATTGCCTCACAAAGATCATCACGCTGCCAGTATTTAATTTAATTTATTTTATTTTATTTTATTTGTTTAGTTTCACGCTTGTTGACTATGCTGGAGTGCAGTGGTATGATCTCAGCTCACTGCAGCCACTACCTCCCGGGTTCAAGCAATTCTCTTGCCTCAGCCTCCATAGTAGCTGGGATTACAGGTCCCTGCCACAATACCAGGATACATTTTTGTGTTTTTAGTAGAGATAGGGCTTCACCATGTTGGCCAAGCTGGTCTTGAAATCCTTACCTCAGGTGACCCACCCACCTTGGCCTCTCAAAGTACTGGGATTACAGGTGTGAGCCTCTGCCTCCTGCCAATGCAGCCAGTATTAATACCAGATAGAAAAATAGCATTACCAGTTTAGCCTCAAGGGTGGGTTTGCAGGGCTATGTCATCTAGCTAGGGTGAGCTGCATATAATAAGTACAGGTAGACTGGCTGGCCATGAAGCATTTGAAACTTCTTCTTTCCAACCCTTTCTCAAAACCTGAAAGTAAGAAAGTTAAATCCAGGTAACATAATGTTGGTGGGGGTGCAAGAAGATTTCCTTGTAAGGTGGATTTGTCCAGTATGGAATAGTTTGTAAAGCAAGAGGCTGTTTTGTGGTATCTCTCTTTCCAAGCCCTAAACATATTTGAGGCTACTAAAAAGGGACTGGGCTGTTTCAGCTGCTCCCCGTCCTACAGTCCCTATCAGCCCAGGTGCTGACTAATCCAGGGAAAAGGGAACCGCAGGGAACCACAGCAACTTATCTGAGAAAGACAGTCATTACACAAAAACACATTCCATAGCTTATACCAGAAGAAGCAGAAGTACTTGACCAGCTGGAAAAAGGATTAAAACACAAAAGAAAACATTTTCAAAGAGATAAAGAAAGTCATTGATATAAAGCAGGAGTAAGTAGTTATAAGGAAAAACTAATTTGAAATACTGGGTATGAAATATAAAATAATTCAAATAAACAACTCAATGAATGGGTTGAAAGCTACCAAAGAATAAATTAGTGAATTTAAGGGTCAGGTTTAGAAACTTTTAAAATAAATCTCAGGAAGGGATTAGTAAAAACTAGAGATTGAAAATCAAAATGGACAGTTAAGGCACATGGAAGTGAGAAGAAGTCTCAGCAGCTATATAATGGATTTTCCATAAGAGAGAGAGAAAAAATAAAGAATAAATAAATGAGACAATAGTTGAAGAAATAATTTACCTTAATTTCTCAGATTTAAAGAAAGAAACCTTAATTTTGAAGGAGCTCATAGAATGCCAAACAAAAATAAACAAATTGAACAAAGTAAAGCAAACAAACAAAAAACTCTAAAAACTGAATTTTTATTCTAATTCTATTAAGCTGAGTTTTAAAAATATCAGTAAAAGAAACGGGGAGAGGAGTATACAAGCCTATAGAGAAAAAATAGGTTACTTCATTAGGAATTAGAAATAGATTGGTATCAGACTTCTCAAAAACTTTAAAAAAGAATACAGTGAAATAATATTTTCCAAACAAGAAAAGAAACTCTAATGTCAAATTTTATATTGCTTTACCTCTGTAAGAGTATGTAAGAGTAAAATACAAATATTCCCAGGCTATAAGACCCCAGAAGTTTTACCACACGAAGACTAGTTTTAAGAGAAATCTTAAAAATGTATTTCATCAAAAAAGACAAAAAATTCAGGAAGCTATTACAAGAACTTGGGGAATCACGGATGGGTAAATAATTTAATAGAATTTAATATTTTCTTTAAATACATATAACCTAAATGTGCATTGATGGGCTCAGGGTATGACACCCCAAAGTATGATACCTTGGCATGCTGAGTCCTTTGAACTGAAGGAGGTTGGAAGGTCTCTGAAGCAAGATCTTTCTGACCTTCTCCTATTCTTTTGTTTCCTGTCCATCATTCTCCTGACAAAGTGAGTCATAATCATCAGAATTCCTTTTTTCAAAGTGAATCATAGAAACTAGAACGTTTCTTCCACAAAACAAGCCGTAAAACCTACAAAGGTCTTTGTTTCTCTTCTTCTGTGAAGACTCTCATCTAAGGGATTCCTGTTCCATACCCGGGAGGAGAAACTGCTCCACAGAGAGACCAAGAAAAATCTGAAACAAACAAACAAACAGGCCTTGTTGGGTTCTCCCCATTCAGTCTATTAGTATTAGATCATACCCGTTTGTCCAATCGTGTTTGTACCTGGCTGTCCATTTTTCATTAGACCTAAGCATAACAATAGACTGCTTTTCCCAGGTCTTCGGGTCTTTATTTCTGAAGTCTCTTATGTCATGTGAAACTTAGATTAAATAAATCTGTTATGCCTTTCTCTTGTTAACCTATCTTTTGTTATGGGAGTGACCCTCATGATGGATAAGTAGATGTATCACACCTTGCTCTCCCTGCAGTATCAATGACAATCCAGGGCCTAGGGCAGTGGTTCACACCTGTAATCCCAGTATTTAAGAGGCCAAGGTGGGAGGATCCTTTGAGCTCAGAAGATCAAGACCAGCCTGGGAAACATTGCAAGACCCTGACTCTACAAACAAACAAAAACAAAAAACCACACAAAAATTAGCCAGGTGTGGAGGTGCACAGCTGTAGTCCTAGGTACTTGAGAGGCTGATGCGGGAGGATCACTTGAACTGAGGAGTCTGAGGCTGCCGTAAGCTGTGATTGAGCCACTGCACTCCAATCTAGGCAACCGAGCCAGATCCTGTCTCATATATATATATATCTTTGAGACAGGAACTTATATGCAGAAAGTTTAATGGGGTAAGGAGTGGTTTCAATCTCAGAATGATACTTGTGAGGAAGGAGGGAGAAAGGATTGAGCAGACAGAGGAAGAGGGTGAACTGTGCTACAGTTTCCACAAACCCTTCAGCTGGTTTCCTTGGGAGGTCTGAACTTGAGATGGCCTTTCAGATGTGTTCAAAACTGAGGCAAGGGGTTGAGATTTTATACCAACACATTGACCAGATAGATGTTGGAGGTAGGCTAACACAGGGAGGTGAACGACCTTGAGTAAAGCAGTTCTGTTTGGTCAAGGGTAATCTTGTGAATCGTAGATGGGCAACACTGCCAGCAACCAAGGGAATGAATTTTTCAATGCTAAAGAGGGAAGGGAGGAGTGCAGCACAGTTTACAGCATGATCCACATCTTGAATCATTCAGCACTCCTTGCTTCATGAAACATGCTCACGGCCTAGGAACAGCTTCTCTGGAATTCTAATAGTTTTCTTTCCTAGAAACACAAGAGGAAGGTTAGTGGGACAAACTATGATCCCTGCTACTATCGTTAGTCTTGGAACCACACCTGATACTCATCATCTTCCTGTATCCATTCTAGATGCTCTTCAAGTTCATCCAGCACTTCCGCTGGTTTAAGTGACACTAACATCTCTGCAGAGGCTGAGCCTCAGGTAGGTGTGAGTTCAGGCTATGGCTGCTACTTTGCTTTTTTTGTTGTCAAAATTGATGAAGGAAGAGATGCCACAGTAGATCACCAGGTGTCAAGTATATTGTCTTCTGCCTTCACGTGTGACAGCAGCTTTGCCTCCTCCTGATGACCAAGGCCAAATACTCCCAGCAGATTGGTATCTCCTTTCCTGGTCTGCTGGCCTTTTGACACGAAGAACCTGAAGTAACTGGTTGGCAGTCACAGCTTAGAATTTCACAGACATATTGTGGCACCTCACAGTGAAAGATTTTTCCTCTGGAGACCAGGATATTTAGACCCACAGAATCTAGACCAGGAGCTTTAGATCCACAGAGCCTAGATTTGCAGAGATGGGAATCATGTATTCCCCAAGTGGATCACTGAACATGATGGCAAGCTCCTCTTTTCTACACTTTGTTTCTTGGATTTATGTGTTCTATTTGTTGGGGTCACAGCACCAAACAGCTGTTGTCAAGTGCCTTGGACTGAAATGATACTATGTGAGATTCCTTGTTGACAGAACAAACTTTTTAAACCTTCAGATAGTGACATGAGCTGGGGCTCTGTAGGCACGAGAGTCAAACCCATGCCAAAACTATGTGTCTCTATTCTAGATGATTTGCTGCTCCTTCCAGGGTAGAAGAGGCTGAATGAATTAATCTACCTGCCAGCAAGTGCTGGTTGGTTTCACTGAGGTATGACATCATATCAGGAACTTTGTTGCTGGCAAGGTAGGGTAGACATGTTGCAATAATAGCAGTACTTCTATCAGATTTAGTGATGGAGAGTCCATATGCTAGGTCATGGATCGCTTCCATCCTTATCACATGGGTATCATTGTGCCAACACTGAAATGATTGATGCAGAGACTGATTGACATCAACTGGCCAAGTAGTTTAGTTGTGTAGTTTCTTTTCCATGATGGACAGTCTTTGGTAGGCATTAACATATCATACAAAAATCCTCATGCTTTGCGACAACTCTTATGTGTCTATCTATGTGCCTCTTCTCAAGGCCTCCTCACCTTAGCTATGTCAATGTTTTTTCATTGCAGTCTTCGGATGGGGCTTCTAGGCCATTCAGCACTGCTCATTAATATAAATATGTTTTTACCTCCAGCTAGTTTTTATTCCACACAAAGTAAATAACTAGGCTTAGTGTCCAAACCTCTGCAGGATTTCTCCTTGCTTCTGTCTCTCAGGGTCATCAAGGAATGTAGTTATAGCATCACTATAGTCCATTTTTAGCTTTCACATATTGAGCCAAGCCATCTATTGAGCCAAACCACCTTTTCTCACTCTATCAACTGATTGTAAAGTTTGCTTTCTCATATGGAATTAGTGTAAGCAGAGGGAGATCTGCAAGGACAGCAATGATGGATGACATGAGAGCCTGGGTCACCTGCTCTGCAGTTGACCTATGCTCTGTGTTGCAGCCAATGCTCAATCCCAGTTGTATGTGCCACTTCATTCTGACAGCGGATTGCTGTCAGGCCCTCGTAATTAATAATTTCATTCTCAATAGTTCACTCATCAGTTTATGATGAGTAGTGTGTCTACACAGCATCTTGATGCCCTATAGTTATGTTCTCCATGTCTACTGGAGCAAGGCAATACTCCAAGAGCTGTTTTTTCATATGGTTTACAATTTTCTGCTACAACAATGACATGGCCTTGTTTCAGAATCCTAAAGATCTAGTTTATGATTCTCCAACTACTGCTTTTCATAGACACTACAAGGCATTTTTTTCATGACACATACCTCTAGAACTATAGATTCTGCCAGTATGCATGGCCCAAATGGCAGGAATATTTGTTCTGTAGCTTGCACTTTGATATGGTTTGGCTCTGTCCCTACCCAAATCTCATCTTGAATTGTAGTTCCCATAATCCCCATGTGTTGTGGGAGGGACCTGGTGGGAGGTAATTTAATCACAGGGCAGTTACCCTCATGGTGTTCTCATGATAGTGAGTGAGTTCTCATGAGGTCTGATAGTTTTATAAAGGGTTTCCCCCCCTTTTTTCCTGGGCACTTTTCCTTGCTGCCATCAGGCCTCCTAAGCCATGCTAAACTGTGAGTCAATTAAACCTCTTTCCTCCATAAATTACCTAGTACAGTGTATGTCTTTATTAGCAGTGTGAGAATGGACTAACACAGTAAATTGTTACTGGTAGAGTGAAGTGCTGCTATAAGGATACCTGAAAATGTTGAGGTGACTTTGGACTGGGTAATAGACAGAGGCTGAAACTGTTTGGAGGGCTTATAAAAAGACAGAAAGATGTAGAAAAGTTTGGAACTTCCTAGAGACTTGTTGGATGGCTTTGACTAAAATGCTGATATGGACAATGAAGTCCAGGCTAAGATGGTCTCAGATGGAGATGCAAAACGTGCTGGGAACTATGATGAAGGTTATTCTTGCTATGTTTTATCAAAGAAACTGGCATCATTTTTGCCCCAGACCTAGAGATCTGTGCAACTTTGAAGGTATCTGGCAGAAGAAATTTCTAAGCAGCAAAGCATTCAGGAGTGACCTGGGTGCTGTTAAAAACGTTCAGTTTTACATATTCACAAAGATATAGTTCAGAATTGGAACTTATGTTTAAAAGGGAAGCAGAGCATAACAGTTCAGAAAATTTGCAGCCTGACAATGCAATAGAAAAGAAAAACTAATTTTCTGAGGAGAAATTCAAACCCGATGCAGAAATTTGTGTAAGTAACAAGGAGAAGAATATTAATCACCAAGACAATCAGGAAAATGCCTCCAGGGCATGTTAGAGACCTTCATGGTAGTCCCTCCTATCATAGGCCAGGAGGCCTACAAGGAAAAAAATGGTGTTGTGGGCCAGAGCCAGGGCCTCTGTGCTGAGTGCAACCTAGGGACTTGGTGCCCTGTGTCCCAGCTGCTCTAGCCATGGCTAACACAGGCCAAGATACAGCCTGGGTAGCAACTTTAGAGGATGCAAGCCTCAAGCCTTAGCAGCTTCAACTGACGTTGAGCCTGCAGGTGCACAGAAGTCAAGAGTAGAGGTTTGGGAACCTTTGCCTAGATTTCAGAGAATGTATGAAAACATCTAAATGTTCAGACAGAAGTTTGCTGCATGGGTGGAGACCTCATGGAGAACCTCTGCTAGGGCAGTGAGGAAGGGAAATGTAGAGTATGAGCCCCCACACAGAGTTCCCACTGGGGCACTGTCTAGTGAAACTGTGAGAAGAGGTCCACCATTCTCCAGACCCCAGAATGGTAGATCCACCAACAGCTTGCACCGTGTGCCTGGAAAAGTCACAGACAGTCAATACCAGCCCATAAATGCAGCCAGGAGGGCTGTACCCTGCAAAACCACAGAGGCGTAGCTGCCCAAGACCATGGGAGCCCATCTGTTGCATAAGCATGACTGGATGTGAGACATGGAGTCAAAGAAGATCATTTTGGAACTTTAAGTTTTAATAACTCCCCTATTGAATTTTGGTCTTGCATGGATCCTGTGGCCACTTTGTTTTGGCCAATTTCTCCCATTTGAAATTAGTGTGTTTACTCAATGCCAATACCCCTATTGTATTTAGAATGTAACTAACTTGCTTTTGATTTTACAGGCTTATAGGTGGAAGGGACTTGCCTTGTCTCAGATGAGACTTTGGACTTGGACTTTTGAGTTAATTCTAGAAATAGTTAAGACTTTGGGGGACTGTTGGAAGGGCATGATTGTGTCTTGAAATGTGAGGACATGAGATTGGGGAGGGGGCAGGGGAGAAATGATATGGTTTGGCTGTGTCTCTACCTAAACCTTATCTTGAATTATAGTTCCCATAATGCCCATGTGTCGTTGGAGGGACCCAGTGGGAGGTAATTTAATTATGGGGGCAGTTACCTTCATGCTGTTCTCATGATAGTGAGTTCTCAAAAGATCTGAGGGTTTTATAAGGGTTTTTCACCCTTTCTGCTGGGCACTCCTCCTTGCTCCCCACTATGTGAAAAAGAATGTGTTTGCTTCCCTTTCTACCATAATTGTAAGTTTCCTGAAGCCTTCCAAGCCATGCTAAACTGTGAGTTAATTAATTATCCAATCCTGGGTATGTCTTTATTAGCAGTGCAAGGGTGAACCAATATAGACTTGTTGCAAAGTCCATTCCTAGTCTAGGCTCAATTCAAACTCGACAGCAGTATCACTTAGTAGATCTTTGTGTTTCTTTCTTAGTGACAGGAAATATGAGATTGAATAAGTCCTTTACTTCAGAAGGGATGTTCCAGCATTCTCCAAAGCAGCATGTTCCTAGAATCTTCATGATGTAGTGAACCCCTGCATCTTCTTCAGCACATGTATCTTACCAGGACCTCCAATGTACTTGCCATTTCTAGCTCATACAGTTTGATTAACATGATGTCACCAATGGAATGTCTTATCGTAAAATTTTGTAAAATGTATACATGGTCCAAGTCCCTTCAGCTTCTATTATAACAGAGGATAAGAGAGTTGATCAATGTTGCCCATCCCATGTGATCAGAATCTGCTTCTGATCCTTCTTTTGGTCCTTGTCCTAGTTCCTAATAATAATGGAAAAGAATATATTTGCCAAACAGATGTCTGCATACCATGTACCAAGGCTGTATGTCTTCCTCTTGGCTTTCCTCGGTCTTACAGCTCTTACTCTATAGGCCAAGAAATTAATACAGCAGTTCTGCCAACTAGCAAATATGTTCAAATTATTCACTTTTTGGTTGGAAAAATAACCACTGAGTAGATCCATGAACTCAAAGGACCTACTGTAAGCTGAACCTAGACCAGAACTCCGTAAGTTTGGCCCCCATACATCGTTATTCTAACAGGAGCTTCATGATTATGCTTCACATCTTAAAGAATCAGTATCAGCTCTTATCCTATGTCCAACATATTTTTAAATGTCTTAGCAGTCTTAGTATTCCCCTTTCGCCAGTGCAGAGTTAGTTACATAAATGATTATAAATCCCCCAGAGGAAGGACTGAGGGAATAACTAGAATGCACAGCTGTGGGGGTGATGTGGAGTCCCTCCTCCTGAGGACCTGGCCTCTCTTTCCACCATTCTGTTGTGGGTCTAAAATCTGACTTAAATCTAGAAAGTGGGAAGGGGGTCATGTTTTTTTATTGAAGTGGATGCCCTAGCTTCCTAACCATCTATCCTTGAATTATTTTGATTGCATAGATTGAGCAAGAATCCTTGTAGGTTGCCCATCCATCTTGTCTTTAAGGCACTGTATTCTATATGACCATCACTATATCTTTCTGAAAGTCAGCACCACCCCCACTTTCTGGCTGCCATTCAGATCTTACTGCTTAGTTCTGTAATTGCAACCACCTGCCTTCTCAGAGTTAAGCACTACCAGCTGGTCTCTATTATTTTGAGATCTTATCATGTCTCACTGATATCAGTTCCGTAGCAGCACCTTCCACCACCAGATGGTGAGTTTCTCAGCGATGCTGGTGCCCTACTCAGTGGCATGTTCTTTATAGCTTTGGAAAATCAGATGTCTCTGGGTTTTCATCATGAAACATTGTTGGATGGTAGGTCCAAGAAAATATGTGTAAATTGTCATTAGGAGAAGCTGTAAGTTGAAGAAGATGTGTCATGGATATATGTCAAGAAAGAGCCAGGCAGTTTCTAGTGAGTGCAAAGAACCAAGATGAACAAAATAATCCAGGTAGAATCTATTGGAAAATAGTAGACTTTATTCTGCTCACTACATATGTTATATGTCTTTCTCTTATTTAGTATATGTTCAATTCATAATTCTAATAACAAATTGAAAAATTAGAAAACCCTTATTAATCAATCTTACAGCAGATTTTTAATTAATGTTAAACCTAAATATTTCAAGTAATTAATTATTACTATGAATCATTAAAATCTGCAAATTTATTCCATTAGGGAAGAACTAATTAACCTCATTTTAAATTCCCCACTAAAAAGTAAGAGCCATAGGTTCTGGAATATTTCTCTTCTTATTCTTTTGTAACCCAAAGTAACAAAGACTTTCTCTCATATTTTCTTTCTTATATTTTTATAGGTTTCATTTTCATACTCAGGTCCATAGTTTATTTTGAGTTAATTTTTGTATGTGGTGTGAGGTATGAATTAAATTTCATTTTTTATCATATGGAAATACAATTATTCCATCATCAGCTGTTGAAAAGATAATCATTTTTTTCTACTAAGTCATCTCTTCTTTGTTGAAAATCAAGTGACTATATATATGTGACTATATATATGTGATGATCTATTTCTCAACTCTATCTTGTCACATTAATTTATTTGTTTGTGCCAATACCATAGTGTTTGATAACTGTAGCTTTATAGCAAATATTGAAATCAGATTGTATAAGCTCTCCCACTTTCTTTATCTTCAAATTTGTTTGATTATCTTTGCATTTTCATACTAAATGTAAAATTTGCTTGTCAATTCCTAAAAAAAACTTGGGATTTTGATTGAGATTGCATTGAATATATATATAAATTTGGAGGTACTTGACATCTTAATAATATTGACACTTTCAGCCCATGAATACGTTCATTTGTTTAAGTCTTCTTTAGTTTCTCTCTGCAATGTTTTGTAATTTTCAGTGGACAGATGTTACATGTTTTGTTAGATGCATTCTTAAGTATGTCATGTTTTTTTAATGTTACCATAATTAGTAATTTTTAATTTTTAATTTCTGATTACTCAGTGCAAGTATATCCAGATACAACTTATTTTTCTATATTGATCTTGCAACTTTTGAAATTGATAAACCCTCTTATTAGTTTTAGTAACTTTTTTTTATAAAATTCATGGAGATTTCTCCCAGACAGTCATGTTGCTTACACATAAGGAGAGTTTACCTATTTTCTTCTAATCTGGACGTTTTTGTTCCTTTTTCTTGCCTTATTGCCCTGGCCAGAACATCCGGTATAATGTTAAATAGAAGTGATTAGGGTGGATGTCCTTACCTCACTCTTAATTTTAGGAAGTAAATGCAGTATACTAAGAATGATGTTAGGACCAGGCATGGTGGCTTGCGCCTGTAATCTCAACACTTTGGGAGGCTAAGGCAGGAGGATTGCTTGAGCCCAGGAGTTCAAGATCAGCCTGGGCAACACAGGGAGATCCCGTCTCTACAGTTTTTTTTTTTTTTTTTAAAGCCAGGCATGGTGATGCATGTGTATAGACACAACCACTCAGAAGGCAGAGTCAGGAGGATCCTTGAACTAGGGAGTCTGAGGCTGCAGGAACTGTGATGGTACCACTTCACTCCATCCTGGGCAACAGAAGACCCTGTCTTAAAAAAAGACCAGAAAAAAAAAAAACAGAGAAAGAATGAAAGAATGATGTTAGTTGGAAGTTTATTACAGATTCTCTTCATTATGTTGCTATTAAACTGTTGTTATACTGCATTTAAAATTTTGTATTATTTTTTATTTTTATTTTTTGGTTGGGTGAATCCACAGATGTGGACCCCACAGGTATAGAAGGCTGATTGTACTTCTAATTTTATAAGGTTGGTTTTTATTAGACTTTATTAATATATGTATATCATATATAAAGTTTATTATATGAATAGCTTATGGTTAATAATACATAATATTTCATATTTGTATTGATATAATCGAGATAATATAAATAATAAATATCAAGAAATAAAACTCTCACTCATACATTTGTTTGCAAGCTCATTTATATGCTAATTGATTCAGTTTCTTAATGCATTTATGAAATTATTTATTCTCAATCACTGTTTACTAAAGGACTTTTATGCATCAGGCACTGTTCAAGGCCCAGGAAAATTAGCCTAAACAATAAACACTGGCATGAGAAAACAAGAAAATATCAGAGGACTATAAATATGTGGTCCTTTGATATTGTGATAAACATAAAGCCAGATGATGTGAAAGACAGTGCCCTAGGGTTTGCTTTAGGTTGGGAGATCATAAAGTTATTATAAAGAAGATGAAAGCCAGGCGTGATGGCTCACGCCTGTAATCCCAGCACTTTGGGAGGCCAAGCCGGGTAGATCACAAAGTCAAGAGATTGAGACCAGTCTGGCTAACATGGTGAAATCCCGTCTCTACTAAAATACAAAAAAATTAGCCAGGCATGGTGGTGTGCAACTGTAGTCCCAGCTCAGCTACCTGGGAGGCTGAGGCAGAGGAATTGCTTGAACCTGGGAGGCGGAGATTGCAATGAGCAGAGATCTCGCCACTGCACTCCAGCTGGGTGACAGAGCAAGACTCAATATCCAAAAAAAAAAAAAAAGATGAAATTTAAATTAAAACCTCAGTGACCAAAAAGAACTTGCCACAGACACATTTAGGGGACAAATAATTTGTGCAAAGGTAACAAATTCTAAATAAAACTACCTGAGTAAATGAGCTTGGGCTGTCTGAGGATTTCTGAAGCCAGCAAGTTTAGCTAACTCTGCTAGCGATGAGGATGTTGCCTTAAAGAAGAAGTAAGATCATCCCTTGCTTTAAAAAGTTCATTTTTTTTTGTGGGGAAAACAGACATATAGATGCAAATTACTATCAATATGTAGTAGAATAAGTTCTATCATAAAGAAAGAAACAGAGCACTTTAAATAACAAGCAATGGCATGACCATTTCTGCTTAAAGGAATTGGTAAAGGACATAGTAAGAAATTACATTTTCAGAGTTGCTAAAATTTTGACATTGATAGTATTTTATCTTTAGTGCAAATATGATGCCATGTTACTGGAGTAAAATTTCTGAAAATAATCTTGTAAATGTGCATACAGTCTTTGAAAGCTGAGTGTAATATCTTGAGAAAGACTGTCAAGAATTATCCCAAATACAAATTACTTCAAATACAAATAGAGACAAATAGAAGAATCGATGCACTGCATGTGGGGAAAAGTAAAAACATTTTTCACATGTTGTATTTTGAATGATTAGTTTTAGCACCTTTTTGGGGATAACATCTTCCAATGAGTAACTCAACAGATGCCAATTTCCTTTCCATCTCCTTTAATATTGTCTAGGCAAGTGAGAATTTTTCAAAGTATATTTTTAAAAATAGCAATAATCACCCACATCCTCCAGGTAGTTTCTTGGCAACTCTCATATACCAAATCTTATTTCTAAATGCTTACTGCTGTTATTACCTACACTACTTAATTAAGGATTCCGTTGACTTCTTGTCCTACATCTGTCTGTTTCTGCTTCATATATAGCATTGAAAGCAGCAGGCAAACTGCTTGAAACCAAAAGTTTAATTGCTTCTTGTGCCCTCCTAGAAGTTGTGAGTCTAGGGAGAGTGATTAGGTAGAAAGTTTTCCTCAGTTGGAAAGGTTATATATTCTTAGCACACAGTTAAGAAACAAGGAAGCTCTAAAAATGGAGGAATTAGGAGGGGTCCATTTGTGTTTTTGGAGGTAGATGTTCTAGCAAAAATCAGAAGACATGCAAGGCAAATTCTAAAACAGCTGTAACTAGGAGTGTGATCCATTTGTCAGCTTTCTGGTCCCTCCTCGGATGCGTGCTGTCAGATCTACAATGAAGGCTCAATATTGTGCACTGCCTTGACATCTGGTGAACAAAGAAGAATATCAAATGGCCTAACCACAGCTCTCTGCTCCCATAGATCAGGCCCTCTCACCAAACAACCCTCATTATCATGGAGACCAAGCATAGTGCCTGCTTATCCCTGACTGGTGGGTTTCAGTTCCCTGCCAGCTCATGGAATATCCACCCAGCCAATCACATCCTGCCGTGGACCCAGGGGCCACCGCAGTTCCTTGGTACTACAAAATGTGTCTTCCACGGGCCCTGGTTGTTTGCTCTGTTGAGAGCCACCCATGTGTGGCTCTGCATGTGTGCTGTGTCCTTCTCCCAGGGCTGTGGGATTCTGTGACTAATAAACTGCTGTTATCTCACCTATCCAGTGTTGGGAGTGGTGTGTTCAGAAATCCTCATAATTCTGGGGTAGAAAGTTTTCCATCACCAAGAGAAGTGAATAGTGGAGTGATTAAAACAAGTTTGCACTAAGAGACACATAGCTTTTCTCCCTAGCCAGTTTCAGAGCACGTTAAGAACTGGAAGTGTGTGCCTTTACCCCAAGAAGGGTGGATGGATGATAGCTAATTTTAAAAGTAACCACAAGAAAAAAATTTACCTTTTCCATCCTTACCTTTCTTGAAATTTTGTGAAATTTGATGTTATACATCCAAGGCCCATGCTCTCTTCCTGCCTTCGTGCTTTCATCCTTCATTACACCATTGTGGTCTGATCTTCTACCCATATCAATGTTTTAATTCTCAATTCTGCATGGATTACTTCCTAATTATACTTTCCTTTCCAGGACCTTCCCAATATACACATTAGTTCTTCTCACATTGTCCTACCAAAGGTGTTCAGGACCAGGGCTTCTGCCAGAGCAGATCTTTCCCGTCTTCTTTTGGCCCTTGGCTTCTGCAATTATGATCCTTCAAATTTTTTTCTTTTATTTTTAGTTAACACATAATAATTATACATATTTATGGGGTACATAGTGATGTTGTGAAATGTATGCAATGTATAGTGTCGCATATATCCATTTCCTCAAACATTTGTCATTTATCTGTGCTGGGGACAGTCAAAATCCTCTCTTCTAGCTACTTGGGAATATACAATAATTTATTGTTAACTAAAGTCACCTGACAGTCCTATAAAACACGAAGATTCATTCTGCCTATCTAGCTGTAACTTTGTATTTGTTAACCAGCCTTTCTCCATCCTCTTCTCCTCCACACACTTCCTAGCCCTTCATAACCACAGTTCTACTCTCTATAATGTGCTCACCTTTTGAAGCTCCTAACTATGAGTAAGAACATGTGGCGTCTGTCTGCCTGACTTATTTCACTTAACATAATGTTCTTCAGTTTCATCCATCTTACCTCGAATGACAAACAAAGCATTTCATTCTTTGTTTTATGGCTGAATAGTATTATGTTGTATATGTACACCATTTTAAAAATCCATTCATCTGTGGATATATACTTCTGTTGATTCCATATCTTAGCTATCGTGAATGGTGCTGTGATGAACATGGAGGAGCAGACCAGGTATCTCTTTCAGGTACTGATTTTCTTCCCTTTGGATAAATACCCAGTAGTGGGAAAGCTAGGGTACTTCAAGTTTTGATTGGAGCCTATTCTTTGTGTATCAGCCCCTGCCAAGTTCAGTAGTCAGAATGCTCACATGTGGTGTCATCATTTTGTTTAGAGTATTATACATTTTTAGATCACCAGTCTTTTCTTTTGGAAATATAAAAAGTTTACTATAAATTCAAGTACAAGTGATAGGTATTAGATATTTTCTACTCTTTGAACTAGCACAGTGAATCAAAAGTTGACTTACATCCATTATCCACATGGGTATGTTTGTGAATATTGACACAATAGGCTGTGACCCAGCTGCAGATGTCTTTGGTTTCTAAGTACATAATGATTGATAACACCAACTTTGTAGCTATTTTCATACACAGGAGTAACCACTCCAGTCACATAAGGCACACACACAAACACACAGGAGCATACTCCACTTGCATACATACAATTGATTTTTTGTTTTTTCTCCTTCTCCCTCCCCTGCTGCAAAAATATTGCATTTCCATTTGACT
The DNA here is from genome assembly GCA_963574635.1 of Cheracebus regulus. Lineage (NCBI taxonomy): Eukaryota > Metazoa > Chordata > Mammalia > Primates > Pitheciidae > Cheracebus > Cheracebus regulus. The sequence continues at coordinate 126,636 of CAUYQU010067714.1, read as the reverse complement.
CTGATAGAAAATGTTCTCCTGAGTTAAAGGGAGCACTTACTTGTTCAATGAATTGAAGCTGCAGTGATAGCACACTCAGAGTTGTCAAGGAGGAGGAGATTGATTTCTGCAAATGGAATCACATGGCAACTGAAAGTGATAGCTACAAAACTCTCTCCCCCTTCTGTTTGACATTGATCCTTCCACCATGTGCCAGATCATTATCTTGTGGGCAGAGGGGAATTGCAACTTTACGTAATTCATGGCAGTTTTACAAGAGGGAGTGGGAAAGGCAGACTGTCTGGTATGATGCCCTGATTGACAGAGGTTTGTATCCCACAGTGATAGCATGAAATGCTCAAATAGGAAAGTATTTACTCATGGACTAAGATTGCATTTATATGACATGGAGATCGTTTTAAGAAATGGTAAGAAAATTCACAATAGGCGTTTCTAGCCCAGGTTAGTATTTAGAAGAATGGGCTTGTGTTAACATGGCATCTCCCAGGTCATACTTTGGTCTGCTGTGCAGCTTGAAGACAATTTAATTCCATTTTGAATCTTTGTTGTGCTTTGCTGCATTTCCAAGGTCAGATTAAAGACAATTCATGGGCTGTGGAATGCATCACAGTTACCCATGTTAGGACCTGGTAATCGGTATGAATGAATCAATGCATTTGCCCTGGGAGGGTTCTGAGATCAAACAGGTTTAATAAAATTGTTTTAAATGGATTCTTCCTGTCATTTAAAAAAAGTGTCTTCAACCTCATCAATTTGCATTGAAAGGTTCTTTCCACCTTCTGGAAAGATTGATATGGACATATATGTTTGATAATATCGAGCGGGTGCTGCCCTCTGCTACACAAGCTTACATGTGTCTGTCAAAGTGTGCTCTTCATCTCTGGGAATTGTACATCTCAGACTATTTGCTTTAATATAGGAGATAATATAGCTTTAATGGAATGGGAATCTATGTGGCATATGGAACACAGAATCCCCTGCCTCTAGGAAGAGTGTGCTAAAGAGTACATTGAAATACATCGCAGCATAGGCACACTCTGCAACCGCAGATCGTGTTTTTGAAGACTGAACACAGAGTTATTCTCTTGTCATCTTGATGTACATCTTACTCGTCCCCTAATGCATAGCTCACATCTCCCCTCTGGTTCCCAGTCATTCTCTGGCTTGTCTGTCCACCTCCATGATCCTTACTTTCAATAGATAACATTTTCTCTATAGTACGAAAAGATAAAAGGTCATAATAAGCAGTAACCTTCATAAAAGTTCTCTCTCACTCTGTTCAAAAAAATTTTTGAGAACGGAACCATGCCACAATCCACTTCCTCATTCCCTATTTATTCTCCACCTACTGCAAACCAGCTTCTAGCCACACTGCACTACTAGAAAAGGTTCTAATGAAAACATTGATGACTTTCCAACTGGCAAATTCACCACCATCCCTTGATCTCAGTGGCAGGCAACATTATATCTCTCTTCCTCCTTCTACAGCAGTCTTTGTCTTATGTATTGTTTTGCTTTCCATGATTTCAGTTACCTGAGGTCAACGGTCACCCTACAATATTAAATTGTAAATTCCAGAAATAATTCATGTTTTAAATTGCATTCCTGTACCATCATACTCCCTCCTACTCCATCCCACCTCTGGACAAGAATCATTTCTCTGTCCTGCGTATCTACCCTGTGGACACTGCTGGCCAGACACTCACTCAGGAGCCATCTCGTTATCAGATTGACAAATCACAAGAAAAACAAGGGTAAGTACAGTAGAATAAGTTATTTGATAGAGAGAGACCACATTCACATAATCTTTGTTATATTATATTGTTATAATGTTCTACATTGTTATAAGTTACTGTTAATATCTTACTGTGCCTAATTTGTAAGCTAAAATTTATCCCAGGTACATATGCAGAGAGAAAAAAATAGTACATAGTATATATGGGGTTTAGTATCCACTGGGGGTCTTGGAACATTACCCTGTGGATAGTTGGAGACCACTGTAATCCAAAATACTGTTTTATCTTGTTTTAACTTTTCTTCTTACCTCTCAGATTGTTGCATTTCAGTTTACTCCAGGGACCCTGTCTCTTATGCTTGCCTGGTTAGAGGAGAGGGGAGGCTTATGTTTGGCTGTAAGTGTTCTTGAGTCAAGCAGCACATGGCTCCTTAACATTGGCTCCTCTCCTCTGCCTTCTGTGTTGTCTAGTACACCCCCTCTGGCATCATTTTCCCTCCAATTCTGTAGCCAGGCTTGGAGATAGAAAGTGCTTAACTTATTGCTTGGTACAGGCATAGTAAGTGCTTAATTAAAATCAGCTCATTATGTATGAATTTAAGTGATCTAACATATATATTTTAAATTATTCTATGATTTGATTTTGCCATTAGTTCTCAATAATGCTGTCCCATCTTTAAAACAATTCAATTTATTCAAATCGCAACTATCCATTAATTGCCCTATGTTGTTTCTTTCGTCTTACCTCTATATTAAATCACTTCTCTTACTGGATTTGGGTCAATAGCTCTTTATATATTTCATTAGAGTTCCAGTAAAGTCTTTGATAATTTCTTATTTAATTAAAACATTTATATAATTATATAGATAGGGAGTTATACATAGATTAATACTGTAAAGTTAAAGATATTGTTGAGATGAAATGAAATGGAATCACATATTTGCTTTGGTTGGGCACTTATTCTAAAAGGCGCATTAGCAATAGAAATCACCATGTGGACTGTTTGTAGATTTACTTTCATGTCAGAGACAGTATCTACCTTGAAAGAATTTGAAAAGACTGCTAAGAAGACCAAACAACTATGTGCCATGGCCTCTGACTCATGTAAAGTGATGATGAATACAAAAAAGGACACACACACACACACACACACACACACACACACACACAGAAAAAGAGAGAGAGTGAGAGAAATAAGGTTTAGTAGAAAAATATAAAAGACCTAGATTCAAATTATACCTGCAGCACTGATAGCTCTTTGATATCTCACCTAACCTCTCTAAATGGCTCTATAAGTTGGGAAGAATTTCCCCTACCTATCTATTTTCCAGTGCTGGAAAGTTATTTGTGAATAGTAACTGCTTTACACATGTAAAGGATTATTTAGATTACCATATACCTAGTAAATATTTATTATCTATGGCTAAATTGAAGTGAACCTCACAGGAAGCTCAATAGTCTTTCCTAAAAGACAATACCCTCATGGAACATGCAGATCAATCCTATGCTGTCTGAACCAAATTATCCTTACAATGTTAACTGTTACTTTATCTTTCCAAGTTTCACTTCGTTCTTCTGTAAAACTGGGACATTAACAATAGGTACCTACCTCATGGAAGAGTTGTAAGGATTAACTGAGACAATACAGGCATACCTCGGAGATATTGGAGGCTGGATTCCAGAGCACCACAATAAAGCAAATATCTCAATAAAGTGAGTCACACAAATGTTTTATTTCCCCAGTGCATATAAAAGTTATGTATATTATGTCTTAAAAAGTGGTCATATATTGACAATATTTTATTACTAAAAAATGCTGTGTCCAGAGTTCTGGTATATTTTTATTTGTCTCTAAGTATGTTCTAATTTTCCTTGTAATTTCTTCTGCAATTCATTGGTTGTTTAAGAGTATGTTATTTCATTTCCAAAATGTATGAACTTTCCTGTTTTGCTTCTGTTATTGATTTCTAATTTATTCCATTGTGGTTAGAGAAGATACTTTGCATAATATCTATGTTTAAAAAAATCTGTTAAGACTGAATTCATGACCTAATATTTGGTCTATCATGGAAAATTTCCCACATACATTCTATTGTTGTTGAGTAGTGTTCTGTATATTGTTTATTGTTCAATTCCTCCATTTCCTTATCTTCTCTTTGCTTGTTCTGTGCATTTATTATAGAGAATGGGTTGTTGAAGTCTCTAATTTTTCCCCCTTCAATTGTGACAATTTCTGCTTCTTATATTTTGATGGTCTATTAATTACATGTTTATAATTATCATCTATTCTTACTATATTGAAACTTTTATTCATATATAACGTCCTTCTTTGTTTCTCATGAGCTTTTTTTGTTTTTGTTCCTTGTTTTTTGTGATGGAGACTAGCTCCGTCACCCAGACTGGAGTGCAGAAGCGTGATTTTGGTTCACTGCAACTTCCACTTCCTGGGTTCAAGCAACGCTCCAGCCTCAGCCTCCCAAGTAGCTGGAATTACCAGCATGTGCCACCACACCCAGCTAATTTTTTATTTTTAGTAGAGACAGGGTTTCACCATGTTGATTAGGCTGGTCTCAAACTCCTGACCTCAGTGATCCACCATCTTTGGCCTCTCAATGTGCTGGTATTACAGGCAGGAGCTACCATGCCTGGCCAGTTTCTTAGAAGCTTTTTGTCATCTCTTTAATTGAACTTTTATTTTAAATTCAGGGAGTACATGTGGAGGTTTGTTACAAGGGAATATTTCATGATGCTGAGGTTTGGAGTACAAGTCTCATCACCTAGGCAGTGAGCATAGTTGCCGATCGGTAGTTTTTAAACATAGCCCTTCCTCTACTCTCTAGTAGTCCACAGTGTCTTTTGTTTCCATATTTATGTCCATATGTGCTCAATGTTTAGCTCCCACTTTAACTGAGAGTGCACAGTATTAGGTTTTCTGATCCTGTTTTAATTTGCTTAGGATTTTGGCCTTCAGCTTCATTTATGTTGCTGCAAAGGACATGATTTCATTCTTTTTAATGTCTGCATAGTATTCTATGGTATATATATATATATATATATATATATGATACTTTGCATAATATCTATTTTTAAAAAATCTGTTAAGACTGAATTCATGACCTAATATTTGGTCTATCATGGTCTATCAATTTGATAGACCAAACAAATTTTATATATATATAAAATTTTCTTTATCCAATCTATTATTGATGTGTTCTTGGGTTGATTCCTTACCTTTCCTATTTTAAATAATGCAGCAATGAACATACAAGTGCATGTGTCTTTTTGGTAGAAAAATTTGTTTTCTTTTGGGAATATACCCAGTAATAGAATTGCTGGGTCAAATGGTAGCTCTGTTAAAAGTTCTTTCAGAAGTCTCCATACTGCTTTTCATAGTGACTAAACTAATTTGGACTCCCACAACAATGTATAAGCATTACCTTTTATCCACAACCTCAATAGCATTAATAATAGCCATTCTGACTGGTGTGAGATGGCATCTCATTGTGGTTTTGATTTGCATTTCTCTCATGATTAGTGAATATTTTTTCATGTTTCTTGGCCACTTGTATGGCTTCTTTAGAGAAATATCTATTCATGTCCTTTGCCCATTTTTAAAAGGGTTATTTGTTTTTTGCTTGTTGATTTAAGTTTCTTATAGATCCTGGATATTAGTTCTTTGTTGGATGTATAGTTTGTGAATATCTTCTCCCATTGTGTATATTGTTTGTTTGCTCTGGTAATAGTTTCTTTTGTTGAGTGGAAGCTCCTTAGTTTAATTAAGTACCATTTGTCCATTTTTGTTTTTGTTGCAATCACTTTTGTAGACTTAGCCAAAAATCCTTTGCCAAGGTTAATGTCGAGAAGAGAATTTCCTAGCATACATTCCTGGAAACACATAATTTCCCAGGATGGAATCAGGAAGACATTTAAACCCTAAATAGACCAATACAAACTTCTGAAATTGAATCAGTAGTAAAGAACCTACCAAAAAGCTCTGGACTAGATGGATTCACAGCTGAATTCTACCAAATTTACAAAGAACTGATACCAATCCTACTGAAACTATTCCCAAAAAATTCAGGAGGAGAGGCTCCTCCTCAAATCATTCTATGCAGCCAGCATCAGCCTGATAACAAAATCTGGTGGAAACACAATGAGAAAAGAAAACTTCAGACCAGTATTCTTCATAAACATAGATAAAAAAAAAGTCCATTATGAAATACTATCAAATCGCATCCAGCAGCACATCAAAATGTTAATATTCCATAATCAAGTAGGCTTTATTCCTGGGATGCAAGGGTCATTCATTATATACAAATTAATAAATGTGATTCATCACATAAATGGAATCAAAAGCAAAAAACCATATGATCACCTCAATAGACATAGAGAAAGCTTTTGATACAATTCAACATCCATTTATGATAGAAACTGGCAACAGACTAGGCATTGAAGGAACATGCCTCAAAATAGTAAGAGCCATCAGTGACAAAGCCACAGCCAACACCATACTGAATGGACAAAAGCTTGAACCATGTTCCTTGAGAACTGGAACAAGGCAAGGATGCTCATTCTCACCACATTTAGTCAACATAATAGTGGAGTCTTAGACAGAGCAATCAGGGAAGAAAAATAAATAAAAGACATACAAATAGGAAAAGAAGTCAAACTATCTCTCTTTGCCAAAGATGTGATTCTATACCTAGAAAATCCTGAAGACTCTGCATAAAGCCTCCTACATTGATAAATGACTTTAGTAAAGGTTCAGGATCTAAAAATAAATGTACAAAAATCAGTAGCATTTCTATTTACCAACAGAGTCCAGGGTGAGAGTAAATCAAGGACACAATTCCACTTGCAATAGCCACAAAGAATATGAAATACATAAGAATAGAGCTAACCAAAGAGGTAAAATATCTTTGCAAGAAGAACTACAAAACACTGCTGAAAGAAATTAGAGACATTACAAAGAACTGGCAAAACATTTTATGCTCATGAATTGGAAGAATCAATATTGTAAAAATGGCCATAGTGCCTAAAGCAACTTTCAGATTCAAAGCTATTTCTATCAAGCTACCAACATCATGCTTCATGGAATTATTTTAAAAACTTAAAATTCATTTGGAATCAAAAAAGCCCAAATAGCCAAAGCAATCCTAAACAAAAAGAGTAAAGTCAGAAGCATCACATTACCCAACTTCAAAGCATGCTGTAAAGCTACGGTAACCAAAACAGCTTGGTATTGGTATAAAAGCAGACACATAGACTAATGGAACAGAAGACAAAACTCAGAAATAAAACCATACCTACAACCATCTGATCTTCAACAAGGCCAACAAAAGCAAGTAAAGGAAAAGAACTACCTATTCAATAAGTGGTGCTGCAATAACTGACTAGCCATAGGAAGATGATTGAAGCTGAACCACCTACCTTTTATCATGTGCAAAAGATAACTCATAATGGATTAAAGATTTAAATGTAAGACCTCAAATTACACAAATCATAAGCTTCTAAAATTTAAAGCCCATTTTATTTGATATACTGTAGTCACCCTGCTCTCTTTTGATTACTATTGGCATGGAATATCCCTTTCCATCTTTTCACTATCAACCTGTTTGTTTCTTTGTAGCTAACGTGAGTAGACAGCATATAGTTGCCTTATTTTTTGAAAATCCTTTCTGCCATTCTGTTTTTTGATTGGATAGTTTAAGCAATTTACACTTAAAGTGATTACTGATATGAAAGAATTTGCTTCTGTTTAGATTTGTTTTCTATATGCCTTATAGGTTTTTCATTTTCATTTCTTACATTACCATTTTTTTCTTTCTCCAATTTATTGTAGCAAAACTTACATTACTTTCTCATTTCTTTTGTGTAATTTTTCTTGTGGTTACCATTTTTGCATCAATACAAAATATCCTACAGTTATATTCTAAAGTTTTAACATTTGACTCAAATAATATGGTAACTTTGAATATCAGATTCTTCCCTTTCCCCAGGGTTTCTTTTTCTTTGTTTTATTTTCACTTTTGTATTATATTGCTCTTTGCCAAGCATCAGCCTGAGATATAAACTTCTCAGGTATTTTTTCTGAGCCTGCTCTTTCCCTAGGCGTGCACAGTAACTTTTAATTACTCCTATATATGTGGTTGCTTTTGAATGTCTTATTCTTCAATGTCTCACTCTCAAAAGGTGCAATGGTGGGGAGAATAAAGGGGAAAAAAATACTGACCCTTTAAATTCCCTGGGAAATATGTCAGCTGAAGTAGGAGGGGCCTGCAGCAATGGTGAGAGGTACAACAATGACCACTACCTCTCTGTCTGACTTCTGTGATCAGAAGCAATGATCAGCAGTCAAAGCAGAGAACCCTGATATTTGGAAGACTGAGCCCGCTTTTCCCACCCTGGCTCCTCAAACTGTGTGCAAGCTGCTCCTAGAGCAAATGCACAGCTGTCTTCCTTGAGCTTAAGAGTGGGGGATGGGTAGCTGCTCCTTTGCCAAGAAATAAAATAGACCAAAATTAATTGCAATTTACCATCCAGGCCTTCACGCTGGAAGCGCAAATATGCAAGACTCCAGAGTTCCAAAACAGTTACATTAGACAGATCCTGCAAATGCAGTTGTTGGATAGCTGGAAAGACAGCTTTTTGGTGTTTCCTATTCTGTCATCTTCTCAGATCCCCATATTTCTTCTCTTTTTTAAAAATAGTCTATGCATTGCTCTAGTTAATATATTACATTATAATTGTTTGCTTATGTATTTGTAGCTGGAACAGAACCAAGAGACCCAATTGCTATCCCCTACTTTCTTCTTAAAGAAGTATAATTTTCTTTTGAATAGCTTTCTACCCAGCAAAAAACCTGTATTCCACAGACCCTCTTGCTGCTAAGCTACCCACTTGACACAGTTCTAATCAATGAGAACAACTAGAATATTGCTGGTGGTTTTTAAATGAATTTTGGTTTCCTAATATAGGCATAGCCTCCTTCTTCATCACTGGAATTTTTATGAGAGGCTAGACATGGAGCATGCATTTTGAAGCCATGTGGCAACCATGAAAATGAAAGCCATGTGTGAAGGATGATGAAACAAGAAGATAAAAAGAAAGCTATGGTGACATTATGAAACTCTGTACCATGCCTGGGTATATACTATAGATTTTTAAAAATACAACAAAATATCAACCTGTTTGATGAAGTTGGTGTATCTATTTTTTTAACATCACAAAATACATAGAAAATTGAAATATTTAATACTTGCATGGAAAGGGAATTTCATGGGCAATGTTGAACATTCAAAATACTCTTCTCTCAGGGGAATGGAGGTTCATTATCTTGTCACACCTGTAATACATTGGCAAAACAAGGATGCATTATATAGCACACCTGTTTGGAATCTTTGCTAAGATTGCCTTTTCAGGCAGCTGAACATAATTTCCTACTAATAAAGTTTCTCTAGCTAGACAATGAGATTATTGAGAGCAAAACTATGCATTATTTATCTTGTTTCTTGCTCACCCCATATGACACTGGAAACTTGGTAGTTATTCCATAAATATGTGTTGAATACATGTAAAAAAAAAAAAAAACAAAAACAAAACTCAAAGTCCCAGAATAGTTTTCTTGTATTTCTGGATCATGCTTCTTTCTGACTCAAAGCTTTTACTCAGTTTTCCTTCTGCCTGGAAAAACTTTTTTACTCCTTCCCACATAACCAAATTCTGCCTATTCTTTAAAGTTCTCCTCAAGTTTAACCTTTTTCATGAAATTATTCACCAACTTATTCCTCTTTTCTGTATTTCCCTAATTCTTGTTGAAAGAAAGTTTCACTGTTGATGTCACCTCATACGAGTATTCTTCAACTAATTGACCAGCTTTTCCATGTTGTCATATAGTAATCCTATTTTTTACTAAGGAAATGTTGTACTTTGGCTATTCTTTTCCTAAAAACATATTTCATATTATGAATATAAACAATTGATCATATGAATAAATAAGTTAATCAAACAAAACCAAACAATTTAAAAACAAATTTTAAATGTTCCCTTTAGGAAAATATTCTGCCTGAGATGGATCATCCATCCATAGCTTCTGAAAATATGAATCTAGTGAAGTTTAGCTGAACACAGAAAATTGGTCAGAAACTCCCTCAAAGTAAGAACTAAGAGTTTTCAGGGCTCCAAAGCTCTTAGAACTGCACTCAAAGAGACTATCGTGTGTCCAAAATTTTTACTGTAGATTTGATGTGCAGGTAGGATTATCAAGGTCTTTGGATGGTAAACCAGGATCAAGACACTTTCCACAAGATTTTTATTTTCATGAACAATTATCTGCTGCCTGATTCATCAACCTTAAATATTTTGGAGAAAAGTTCACATTTCTGGAGATATTTATGCCTCTGGATCAGTGCTTAAAATATCCCCTTGAGCTCTAAATTCTTTCCATTGGAATGCCTCTTGACACAGCCACATTATTATTTACTTACTCTGAAACATCTTCCTTTGATCTCTTACTTTTCCTGTCTTTCAGCATTTTGTCAAAATTCTTGCTTGGGTGTGTCTGATTGAACATTCACACCATCAAAAGTTATTTATAATTTGTGGCCAGGCACAGTGGCTCATGTCTGTAATCTCAGCCCTTTAGGAGGCCGAGGCGGGCGGATTACTTGAGGCCCAGAGTTCAAGACCAGCCCGGCCAACATGGCAAAATGCCATCTCTACTAAAAATACAGAAAGTGAGCCGAGTGTGCTGGCGCAATTTGTAGCCATATAGTTAGTAAATTGGACACTTATTAAACAGTCTGGTGTATCACCTTTCTACTGCTTTCTTTGAGTTGGCTTTGGAAAATTACTCAGGCTTTAGAAAATTTCAGTCTACCACAGGAACACTGTCATCCAACATAGCAAGTAGCTTTTTATGTCTAAAATGATCCTATAATGTTTTTGAGTTTGATGTATGTAATGTTTCTAGAACTTACAGCCTTAATATTAAGGCTTTTATTCTCAGATGTAATATAAGAAGCAGCTAATATTGAAAAATGTACACTTGGATTAGAGCTAAAGTCTCCACTTTGCCTCTTAAAATTTGTATGGCATTAGGCAGTAAGTAAGTCATCTTGGGCCTTAATCTTCTCATCTGTAGAATGAAGATGATTCTAAACTTACCTATTACACATGGTTATCATAAATATCATATACCGTATTCAAAATGGTTTGTAAATGAAACTATTATTTGAAAAATCTAGCTATATTTACTGGTTATCTGGTGTCTACACATGAACCTTCATTTGGTTAATTTATATCATGAATATTTCTGGTTTTTTTTTTTTTTTACTCCCAATTTGCTTCCAAACTGGAATATTTTAGTTCTAGTTTCTCTATTCAATGAAGAAAGAAATGTCAACTATCCTTCTTTAATTGTAAAGCTAAAATAATGGATGGAACATTTATCTTTACCTTCAAGTTTTATATCCTTAATTAGATGGGTTGATAGATATTCTAAATATGTTGGACATTTAAACACTGATGGCTTATAAATGAATTTTATTGGGGGTTGTATGGCTTGCCTACCCTTTTGGTGTTCATACTAAATAAGCTTCAATTTCAAAGAAAGTTTGAAGCAGTTCCATTAAAGTAACTTCAAATCTGAGCAGTCACTTATCATTGACTGGAGAGAGTCTATTTCTCCATAAATTCGTTGATTCAGTAGGTTTATTTTGAAAGGCTGGTTCACAGTACCACTGAAATTCTTTAAAAGGAAGCTTATAGGGCCTGTTTACCAGGTACTACTGTCACATGCATTCAACTTGCAACTGTTTCAGAATCATAAGGCTCTTTGCAGGTATGGCTTTCAGTTGGTTGTAAAATGCTTAAACAGATGGGACATTGTTATTAACATGGATAATATATTTTCATTGTATTAGGGTTGAAAGTGATTTTCCAGATAATGGCTTAGACAAATGTTTGTGGAGTCTGTTCAGTTAATCTACCAAAAATGCAGCCTGGTTTTCAGAAGCAATTTCACTTTTATTAAATGTTTTTGATTAAATATTTAATTCTTGTGAATTTCTTACCACATTGTTGAAGAATCTTTGTTAGTTTCTTTTGGAAATCATTATTATTGCATTATTTAATGTGATATTGACCTTCAGAAACCCCTTTAAAATTAAATAGCCATATGTTTTATTGCATATTAGGTGATTCATTTAAAAAGTAATTGCAACAAAGATCTTTTTATATTTTCACAGGTCTCATGAAGTGAAGGTCAAAAGATTGCTTGATAATTATTGGATGAGATGCTGTGTATTAGTCCATTTTCATATTGCTATGAAGAATTGCCCGATACTGGATAATTTATAAAGGAAAGAGGTTTAATTGACTCACCATTCAGCCTGGCTGGGGAGGCCTCAGGAAACTTACAATCATGGCAAAAGGTGAAGGGGAAACAAGGTAACTTCTTTACAAGGTGGTAGAAAGGAGTGCCTAGTAAAGAAGGAAGAACACCTTGTAGAACTATCAGATCTCATGAGAACTCATTCACTATCATAAGAACAGCATGGAAGAAACTGGCCCCATGATTGCATTACCTCCACCTGGTCTCTCCCTTAACATGTAGGGATTATGGGGATTACAACTCAGCATGAGATTTGGGTGGGAACACAAAGTCTAACCATATCAGGCTGTAACAGGGGGCCAAGGATCAAATAAATTGCTCACTCTCCAACCTAAGAATTAGCCACAGCAGAGTAATGGAATCTATTTATTCAACCAACAAACTGAGTGTCTCTTAGGTAGTAGTCACTATGTTAAGCACTGGGGACACAAAATAGAAAAAGGTTCCATAAAGACAAGAAAATGACTGGAATTTAAAAAGTACAATTTCAACTTGCTGTGATTAGGGTTATAGTGGAGATATAATACCTATTGGCTATCTGGCCTACATAAGTTACTCATTCTGTCCCAGCCTCTATTTCCCTACTAAGATGGGAGATATTAACAATATACACCTCCAGAGTTGTTTGAAGAAGCAAATGAGATATGACTGCCTGGTACACATGGAAGCTCTATATAGTGAAAAAACAAGAAAACAAACAATAATGACCTAAAAACTTAAAGTTTTAAATAATTTGGAGTTTACCATATTTAAACACCATTTATGCACTTCCTCAAATTTCTTGGTTGATAATATCTTAGTAACTATTTAAGTATTGATTTTTTATTATTTCTCAAGTTCTTTGAGTCTCTAAAATTGCCACATTCCTGTCTATTGCTATTAACGTATGTGAGAAACTGGGAAGCTGTAAGAGCTGCTCTTGGTTTGGTGGACTTTTTATCCCAGCATTTCCTTCATCTTTGATTTCTTGACTCAATTATAAAACATATATCACCAACACCAATATTCCTCCTTCAAGTGATAATAGATAACCCACAAAAATAGCTGTACTAGTTTTCTGATGCTGTTGTCACAAATTACCGTAAGCTTACAGGCTTAAATTGGCACCAATTTATTCACATACTGTTCTGGAGTTCAGAAGTCTAAAATAGGGCAACAGGGATGTGTTTATTCTGGGGTCTCCAGGGGAGAGTCCATTTCTCTGCCTTTTCCAGGTTCTAGAGGCTCCCCATGGCCTTTTATGACTCTGACTCTCCTGCCTTTCATTATTAGAACTCTTGTGATTCTAATAAACCTACTAGGAAATCTCAAGGTACTCACATCTCAAGGTCCTTAATCATATAGACAAAAATTTTGTTTTGTTTTATTTATTTTTTTTGGCTTGTAAAAGAACATATTTACAGGTTTCAGAAACTAGCACATAGACAGCTTTGGGAGGCCATTATTTTGTCTACCAAAATACTGTAGGAAGATAAAAATAAATCTGAAACATGTTTCATTTTTTAGAAATTAGCTAGGATGGCAGGAAGTAAACCAAGCACAGGCAATGAAGAAACGTGATACTATCTTTTAACAAATATGATCAAATTCCATTAGGATGAATTAAAGAAATAAGCCGAATATTGGTGGAAAGTGTGAATTACAGAAGTTTGTTTGCGAAAGCAATATTTTGGCATTGAATATGAAGGGATAGCTAGAACTAAGACAGCTGGAAATGATCCTAAGCTGCACTGTTGATTTGTTTCAGGGAACAGATAGAATCTTAAGAAATTAGCACACGGTTCCATCATGAAGTAATGACAATTCATTTTTTGTGGTAATTTAGAGATTACAAAAAATGTTTCTCGAATATTATTTTATTGTTAATACTCTGAATACCCCTATAGGGTAGATGAGGAATGCATTTTGAACTCTATGTTACTAATGAAGCAGTGAGGCTGAGAGATAATAAACAATTAGCTCAGGATTACAGGCTAGAATGCAAGCTGAAGGCCTGAGAGGCAAAGGTCAAGTGTATGAACTCTAATGCCAGAGGCTACCTGAAATCCATTAAATCCCGTAAGTAGCTGAAACACTTCCTATCAAATCTTGTTTCCACTTGGTAGTAGCTTGACATTCTGACAGTCATACCCTAAGACTACAGAAAAATCTCTAAATTCAAAAATAACATCTTTTAAAAATATTTTTAATTTCTATTAGTGCCTTTAATGTAATTCATCACATCACACAAGTGAGCAGCTATTGCACTAAATATTAAACTTGTAAGTGGGAGCTGAAGAGTGAGAACACATGGACACAGGGCTGGGGAACAATACACACAGGGGTCTGTGGGCAAGGGGGGTGAGAAGGGATAGCACCATGAAGAATAGCTAATGGTTGCTGGGCTTAATACTGGGTGATGGGTTGATCTGTACACCAAACCATCATGGCACACGTTTACCTGTGTAACAAACCTGTACATCCTGCACATGTACCCCAGAACCTAAAAGTTAAATAAGGCTGGGCGCGGTGGCTCATGCCTGTAATCTCAGCACTTTAGGAGGCTGAGGCAGGTGGATCACAAGGTCAGGAGTTTGAGACCAGCCTGGCCAATGTAGGGAATCCCAGTCTTTACTAAAAATGCAAAAATTAGCTTGGCGTGGTGGCAAGTGCCTGTAATCCCAGCTACTTGGGAGGCTGAGGCATGAGAATTGATTGAACCCAGGAGGTGGAGGTTGCAGTGAGCCGAGATTGTGCCACTGCACTCCAGCTTGGGCAACAGAGTGAGACTCCGTCTCAAGAAAAACAATAAGTTGAAAAAAATTTTTGTTTCACCTTCTGTCACTGGTACCAACAAAATGAACAACTATCTTCTACTTTCTTGATCATTTCTAGTAAAGGACCAAATTTGTTGGATCACTTTCAAAGGTGACATATCTGGAATTGCTCTGACAAATTATTAATCACAGTTACATAACGAACTACTTGCTTTCAACACTGGAACATGCTTACCAGAAGCTTCTCATGTGAGAAGCAGCTACCCTGCAAATCAAACCTGCAAATAAGAGGATCTGTTCTTGTGAGTCTCAATGTAGAGTTCAGTACGTATGTCTGGTCTTCTAGTCAGCTCCCTAAAGGAGCTCCTATGCCAGCTCCCCTGGAAAACCATGCTTCTGTGTTGGTGTTCTCACCCTATCAAATGTTTTTGGTTTGCACTTGAAGCCCAACTTTTTATGGCAGATAAGGATAAGCTTACTCTTACAATTTGGTAAAAAAAATCTGTCCTCAGTTTCATCTGGTCTAGAGAGATAATACCTTATCTCTTTGAATTGCCATCAAAGCATCCCAAAGTGAAATTCCATCCTTCCAAATGTATTCTCTAGATGTAGGTAATTAACATCCAGCTGTTCTCCTAGAGTGAAACAAAATCTTGATTTTTATATAAAGGGAAGAGGTACTGTTTATTTACAGATGTGTAATCAATGATAAAAATATATCATATCAAATGATTGCTTAGGATCTCCAGCTTTGTAGAGTCCATATTTCAAATCTGTGTCTCAGGAAAATAAATCACAGTATGCTATATACAGGTCTTCAATTTCATTCTTGCATAGTTCACCTGCACATTTTTCAAGCATCTTCTGAATTAATTTACTTAGCTAACATCATCATCCATTAGTAGGATCACAAATAGCTTTTAAGTGAACTAAACAATGTAGAGAAAATTTCAGTCTAGCTTCAGTGTGAATTACCACTGGATCTTCTTAGTGCAATTAACAGAGTAAAACCGGGGATACCCCTTTATACACTCAACTCTGTACACACCTCACCTCTGTCCCTTTTATTATGTTTTCGTCTTCTCAAATACTGCACAGGCAGATGTTAAATCTACTTTGAAATATTATTTTTTCTTAATAAGTTTCTCGGTGTATGTTATTTTCCAGTGAGGCTTATGGACTAGGGGGAAAAAGCTAACAAAAGTAAACAGTAGTACTCTATCATTTTGAGAGGGTTCCATTTCCATAGCCTTTGTAACAGACTCTTGATGTATTTTGTAGCAACGGCTTGTCATGTGGGGCCCAGTTCATAGTATGGGTCATTATTTTCCAAATTGAATTGCTTATCTAAGCTTCCCTTTGTGCGTTACATTAACCAGAAAACCAAGCTCAATTGCTTTTAAGAGTGTTCATCTGAACTGTTTTTCTCCTTTTTGAATACCGTGCACTGGAATTAATAAAATATTGTATGTATCTGATAAAGTAGCTCATTTTAATTAGGCTCTTCTATTCCTCTGGTGCTTCAGATTTAAGAAAAAAACTTTGACTCTTGATTCTTTTATTTCACTTTGCAAACTTGGTTTTCACTGAATTCTGCCAAGGAGGATTTTTTTTTTAAAGCATTGCTATTTGATTTCTTGCTGATTTAAAAATCTGTGGTCTGAGATCCTCCTCCTTCTCCCACCCTCACCTTACATCAAGAGCAAGTGACCTTGTTTCAAGCTGAATATTTTTCTTTGCTTTGATGTTCACATTCCCACCATCTTGTTCGCTCCTATTACTGTTGTCTGTTCTTATTGGTGTTGACAGTTGTCCCTAGAATAAAACCTTCAAAAGTAATTGCCCCTAGGTCTAAAGTGCTGAACACCTTCACTGAATCTTTGTCACTAGGCTGCAGCTCAGGAAGTTGGGGTGGGGGTGGGCAGACCAGGTAGAGAGATGGTAGTGGGGGGAAGTCTTCTATAGAAAATATTACAAAGAACCAGAGCTCACATCTTTTCAATAATTTATCAACCACCCTTTCTATTCCACACTCCCACCCCCACCGCAAAGATTGGCAATGCTATTCCACTGATGCATTTATACACCCTCTCTGTTTTGGTTTCAAGCAGCAGACATCGACACTGGCTATCTTCAGCTAAAGTGAAAAGTGAAATTTACTGTGCTTTTATGGGAGTTCACAATATTGATGGGAGGCCAAATGTAGAAAAATGATAAAAACTAGAAACACCTCTGAGGGCTGAGCATTAGGAACCACATTAAAAGTGACGCTGCAGAATCTCTCTGGTCCACAAGTTGCTATAGCTGAGATGCGTATAAGGGCAATTTTCCATGCAAAACCCCAGAAACAAGATCTGAATGACCACAACTATTGTTAGTTAGAATAGAGTTGCAGTCTTTGTGTTAATTAGATCATGACATCTCATCTGGGGAGAGGCAGCCTTATAGAAGCCAGGCTTTGTAAGCAGATCTGAGCTAAATTTTAGTCTCTATTCATGAATAGACTCTGCAATTGGAAGGTGAGTACTACACACAGTGGGGAGTTCCCTAAAATGTAAAATGGGGGCAGGTAATTAGAAGTGATTTTGAATATTGAAAAAGATTCATTGCGTGCCCAGGAAAATAAAGATGACATTTGCTGTTTATTTGTGCTTTCATTTTCCTCTAGAATGAAAATACCGGCTTGGGGTGAGACTGGAGATGAAAGAATTTCCCTACTTAATGGTTTGTATTGTCTTTAATATTCCTAAGTTCAGTTCCAATAGACTTTCATAAGATCTCATGTAAGGGTAGGAAAAAAAATTAAAATTGTCAGTGTTAACAACCAGGAAAAGCATTCCTATAGTGATTATAGCATTTTTAGGGAGTGAGGATTATACAGTTATAGAGTTTAGGAATTGTGGTATTAAATAACATGAATGCATAGACCAGATTTTGTTTGGTTTTGCTTAAATTAACTGCATGTCTATATTAGCAATAATATGTTTTTGGTATGGCTAGAATAATAGTAGCAAAACATCCCTTAAAAAGGTTTTTGTTATGTTTATAATAATTCAGTAGCTTTCTGATTAAACATAGCTTAAACACATACTTTTCATTTCTGCTCCCTCCCCAAATCTCTTTAGAATGAAAGTTATAATAACAATAATAATAATAGTAAATACACACACAGAAAGAATGTAAGGAGACAATAGTAAACTGAAATGATACGATTAAGTGAAGGGAGGAGTTAGCAGAGCACAGAAAGCTGCATAACAGAACTGGATGGGCAAAAAGGCAAGGATACCTGTACTTGATTCCTCCTCCAGACCCTGTACGGGCTCTGGAAGTGGGTATCATACAAAGCAGGGGAAGGTGTGTGGCTACAATCAGGAAGGTGGTGTTAAGTCTCTTTAGAGAACGTGAGATGCCATCTCTTCCCCTTGTGTGGATAGCCAGTGGAGTCGGTTGTTTTGAACCAAGTTCAAAAATGTTGTTTTGAATCAGAACAACAGGCTCTGGGCTCAGGGTCAGGAGGTAAAGCAGAAGGCATAAGAGAGGAGCTAAACTGAGCACAGAGAGTTAAGTAAGAGTCTACATACGAAACTGTGCAGCCACTAGCCCCTACTATTTCTTGGCATATCCTGCTAGCAGGAGGTTAAAGGGTTCGTTTTTGGAGAAAATGGCAAGCCTGGGGATAAGGAGTAGGGTGAAATTCCCAATATGATATGAAAGGGTTCCCAAGAGATCACCATAATGTAGAAGCCACTAAGATGGAAGACCTCATCTCCTCATACAGAACATCCATTCAGGCTTTTAATGCCTTAATTTTAAAAAATAAATGGACAACAAAAATCACTGGCTATCGAGGAAAGCCCTGTCAGAGATTAAAAACACCAAAGACCAAAGAGAAAAAATGAAATTCAGAAAACAGGGAACGCAGAGAGTAGATTCACTCTACTCTCTAAAAATTAAAATTATAATCTTTTTATTCTCAGATGAATGAAAAGTCATTGTATCAAATAGGTTACCATAAAAATGGAATTGTCAGTTTAACCAGATGGAGTTTTGAAAACCAGAAATATTAAGATGAAATGAAAGTTTATTAGAAGAGCTAAATAATAAAATTAAACCATTGTCACATATAGCGGAACAAAATGAAATGGAAATTACCACAGGTAAGAATATTAGATCAGTCCAGGAAGTTCAAACACTGATCAAAAAGAGATGTTGTCTTTTTTTAAAGCTAAGAGAAGGAGGGAATTAGTAAACAAATAAGCAAGAAAAAGTTCCAAAGCATAAGCACCCAAGTTTCCAAACAAGAAAAACCAAGTAAATGTCCAGCTTAATGATTTAAAAAAATTACCACATTATGCTCATCAGTGCAAAACTTAAAAATATTGACAATAATGACCAGATATAAAAATTTTTGAATAAAATTTTAAAGTTTGCATACAAAAGAAAGTAATTTGGGATCCAAATAGACTTCACAAGAGGAATACTCAAAGCTAGAATGCCCAGAAGAAATGGGTATACATTCAGAACCCTCCAAAACCAGAAAACAATAATAAAAAAAAAAAGGAAAACTGGAGACTAATATCTCCCATGAAGATGCAAAATTCATCAAAAACATATTAGCAACTCAAATCCAACAATATATAAGAAGAATTGGCTGGGCATGGTGACTCACACTAGGAATCCCAGCACTTTGGGAATGGCAGGTGGCAGAATTGCTTGAGCCCATGAATTGGAGACTAGCCTGGGCCACATGATGAAACCTCATCTCTAGAAACAAATTTAAAA
The DNA here is from genome assembly GCA_963574635.1 of Cheracebus regulus. Taxonomy (NCBI): domain Eukaryota; kingdom Metazoa; phylum Chordata; class Mammalia; order Primates; family Pitheciidae; genus Cheracebus; species Cheracebus regulus. The sequence goes on along the minus strand of CAUYQU010067714.1, from coordinate 106,969 downwards.
TTATCCGCCCACGGAGGTGTATGCCTCTGTTCCCAGCTAGTCGGGAGACTGAGGTGGGAGAATCATTAGAGCCTGGAAAATTGAGGCTGTAGTGAGCCATGGTTGTGCCATTACACTCCAGTCTGGGTGATAGAGCAAGAAAGACCATGTGTCAAAAATAAAAATATAAATAAAAAGAAGAGGAAGAAGAACTATGCAATGTGGGATGTTCTCAGATATTCAAGGCTGGCTCAACAATTAATGTAATCTCTCAAATCAATAGGGTAAATAAGAAAAATTATATGTTTATATCAACAGATGCAGAAAAATAATCATTCATGACTTTTTTTCTTTTTTATTCTTTGTTTAAATTGCATTTTAGGTTTTGGGGTACATGTGAAGAACATGCAAGATTGTTGCATAGGTACACACACGGCAGTGTGGTCTGCTGCCTTCATCCCCATCACCTTTATCTGGCATTTCTCCCCATGCTTTCTCTCCCCAACTCCCCAGCCCCCACTGTCCCTCCCTTATTTCTCCCCCAACAGACCCTAGTCTGTGATGCTCCCCTCCCTCATTCATGATTTAAAACAAAACAAAACAAACAAAACTCTCAGCAAATTAGGTATAGAGAAAGGCTTTCTCAATTTGATATAGAAAATTACCAAAAAACTCACACCTAACATTATACTTAATGGTGAGAAACTAGATGCTATCTGCCTAAAATTAGGAACAAGGCAAGGATGCCCCTCTCATGACTCCTATTCAACATGCTTATAAGACCTAGCTTATGCAATGAGACAAGAAAAGGAAATAAAAGATAGATAGATTTGGAAGGTGCCAAATAAAGGTCATGTTACATGCCAAAGGCCATGTAACCTTTGGCCACAGGTTACATGATCTCCATAGAACATCCCAAAGAATTAACAACAACAAAAACAAAACTGATGATACCAAATGTTGGTGAGGATGTGGAACAACAGGAATTTTTATTCATTGCTGATGGGAACAAAGAATGGTGCAGATACTTTGGGAAGCAGTTTGGCAGTTTCTTACAAAGCTAAACTGCTAAACTTGGTGTTACAACATGATCCAGCAATGTGCTACTAGGTGTTTTCTCAAATGAGTTGAAAACTTTTGTCCTTACAAAAACCTGAACATGAATCCTTGGGGGAGCTTCATTCATAACCGCCAAAAAACTAGAAGCAGCAAAGATGTCATTCAAAAAGTGAATGGATAAATAAACTGTGATACATCCATAGAACAGACTACCATTAAGCAATAAAAATAAATAAGCTATCAAGCCATGAACAAATTTGAAGGAAACATAAGTGCGTATTACTTAGTAAAAGAAGTCAGTCTGACAAAGCTGCATACCATATGATTCCTACTATATGACATTCGAAAAAAGCAAACTAGATCAACAGTAGAAAGAAAGTAGTCAGAAGTTTGGGGAGGGGAAGAGGAATGAAATAAAAAGGAATTTCTAGGCCCTAATGATTGACAGTTCTCCCATATTCAGAATGAACTTATGCTTTCCCAAGACCCCCCAAATCTTATCCCATTATAGAGTAAGGTTTAGGTTCAAGTCCAGAATATTTCATCATGTAAATTTGTTTGAGGTAGAATGGGGTCAGAGGAAGCTTCTCAGAAAAAGTTTCTCAGTTGCAGCTTTTTGAGAACGATTTCTCCTGATTTGAAGATTTGTGAACTAAGAGACCTGTTATTTTACTTCCCCTCAGCTCTCCCATTTTACCCTTCCACACACACACACTGTGATTGGATAATTGCCATTCAAAACCAGGCAAATAGAAGGTCAATAGAAGTCACTAATCAATTACAATTATAGAATTCAACCAAGCATCTGTTTTCCAGTCCTTGATTAGTGCTGAACTCTGCTTTTTGCAAGTGGCTTTCTATATCTCTTTGTAAGTTGCCCTTCTTTTCTTTATATTTCTTTTAAAGTAGTTTTCTCAGTCTGTTTCCTGCTCAAAAAAGTGTGGGAGCTGGGCACTTTTTTGCAAGGTAAATGATTTGCATTTAATTCTATCAAAGCTAGAAGTACTTCCACAAATATAATTCTCTTAAAAACGTTCTGAGTTTCTTATACATTCTTATTGTAGTTTATGCCATTATACCAAGCTACACCCACAAAACTCTTCGAGACAGGCTTCACTTTACTTAAGGCTAAGCAGAAATAAGAGTCTTTTGGACAAGGTCTTTAAGATTCTTAAAGCCCTTTATCTATATAAGATGATCTCTGAAATGCAACCTTAAAAATTTCTTTGAGGTCACAGCAAGAAGTCTTATAGTCTCTTTTGATATGACCTTTACCCCGAGGCTATATTTTATTGGCAGAGTCTTAGCTTTGATCTTTGCCCTGAGAATATTTATTACTTTTATAGTCTTTCACAGGAAAGACTGAGATGAGAAACAATTTTCATTTTTCAACCTATCATTTCCTGGTTCATTTATATTTCTTTTAAATTCTGCTTGAAAATGGAATTGTCCATTTTTTAGTTCATCTCAGTCCTCTTGTACATTATCATAGGCAGCTAAATGAACTCAGATGGTATTTTCAACATTCTGCTGAGGAATTTCCTTCACCATATCCATAAGTTCCTTAGGCACGTTTTCTTTCTTTCACATTATTGCAGGTGGCAGTTTCCCTAATGATTTTACCAGCACACAATTCATATCCTCTTATCTGTAGTCCCTAATAGCAAGTTTTTTTTATACTGCCTTTTCAGTCATCATTATGTTCTGAAAAGTGAAAGAATTATAAAAGAACCACCTAATTCCAAAACAAATAAATTTCACTTATTTTCAGCAGCACTTGACTGACTTTGAGTCACCATTTTAATTTTATTTCATTTTTTTCTGTAATCTCTGGCTGCACAGCAAACCACTCAACACCTGATGGCTTAAACCAACAATCATTTTATTTGTTCAGAGTTCTTCAGTAAAGAATCATCTCCGCTTAGAGGTTATTGTGACAGTCTTGCAAACAGGTGCTTATTGTATGTTTCCATTTCATGGAAAGACCTTCTGGTGTTGGCTTAGGCAGGATGCTGGGGAGGTTTCTTCTTCTCTCACTCCATTCACTCTCTCCCTCTCCATGTGGTCTCTCCACATGACCTCTCCTTCTTACGTAACAGCTCATGGATCCCAACAGCATAGAAGTAGACACTGCCAGGTCCCTTTATGGCTTAGAAGTGCAACTGGTATATCACCTTTGCCACATGCTTTTGGTTCCAGTGAGTCATAGCTAGGGACAGATCAGATTTAAAGGGAAGACACCATACAAGAACATCAATACCAGGAAACTTGACCAGCTGGAGACCACTAATGCTACAGACACCCACATTCCCTATATTCTCTGTTTGATCCAACAGCATGTCTGGAGACTCTAGTGTCTCTGTGTTCTTGAGACACTCTAATCCATTCTCCACCCAGTAGCCAGAATGTCTTTAAAAAGTACAGATTAGATAATGCAACTTTCCTCCTTACAATTCTCCAATGGCGTTCTATTACCTTTTAAAAATGTCTTACAAGATTCTACATAATGTTTCTTCTGCCTCACATTCTGATATTCGGACTCTTCTCTGTATTCCCTAGACTCTAGCCACACGGGCCTGCTTTCATTTCCTTGGGCATATCTAACTCATTCCTGCTTTAAAGCCATTGCATTAGCCATTTCCTCTCCCTGGAATGCTCTTCTCACAAATATTTATATGGATGAACCCTTGACACTCAAATCTCAGCCTAAATGTCATCTGTTGGAGAGGTTTTCCCTGACCACCGGTCAAAATGTTCCTCCTTACTCCCTTACAACATAGTTAATGATAGAAGTTAATATTTTCTGATATTTCCTAGCTTGTTTTTATTTGATTTCTATTTTCCTCCACTTACTAAATGTAAGATTCATGAGGTGGGGACATTGTTTTATTTGTCACCGTGTACCCAGAGTCAAATCCTGTGTCTACTACATTGTGCACCATAACTATTTGTGTATGAACCAATAAGTGAGCATAACTGTTAGTATTGGTATTCTTACCAATATTGATATGCATATTGATTTAATAATAACATTACCATTACAACAGAAATTCATTTAGAAGCAAAGCTAGATGCTTCCATTAGAGTTGAGTTTCTAACTTGATCGTAGGCCCCTTGTGGTCCCATCAAGGTGGTGAGGAGTGGGGAGGATACATTCCGCAGGGTTCCATCGTGCTCTCCCTTGGTCTCTAGCTGTATGAAATTTTCAGATCCGTGAAATTGACTATCCTTCGTCCCAGTTTCTACTTATCTCATAAGGCTGCTGGAAAAACTAAAAATAAATGTTCACACAGCACTTAACAGAGGAAGCACTAAATGTAGAGTGCCTTTCATTATTGTTAAGAACAGAGGGAAAGAACCTCTGTCATGGAAAGTATTCTTACATTTCATCCATCATTCTCACTTTAGTAATGAAGTATCTGACCATGAAAACTATCCTTAGATGTATTTTTTAATCGTTAGACATATTGATGTGCTTCTATTTATTTAAGTAGAGATTCTCACTATAAAATATTAAATAATAAGAACAACAATAACCATTAAGGGAGTATTGTCTATGGCACAATTTTACTTATTGAAATGGATGCTGAATTCGCTATCAGTAGTTATAGTCCAGTTGCTAGCAGATTAAAATAGATTGACAAAATTGGGACATTTCCATCTTTTCCATAAATACCCTTTGACACTATCATGCACTGTTGTAAACTGAAGAGAGACTCTAATATGTTGAAATTATTTCTCGGCTTTGTCTTTTTGTCTGTCTTTTTTTGAAGTCGGCCCACTCAGCCACAATCATTTTCACAGGTCACATTATGTCCGTGTTTCCTCACTGCAATTCCCTGTGTCAAGCACTTCATGTAACATTCAGTCCTTATGACAGTGCTGCAACATAGGCATCACGACAGGGTTGACAAACTTTTTTCTGTCTGTAAGGTATCACAGATTAAGTAGCTGGGGCTCCGTGGGCCATATGTTCTCTATTGTAACTTTCTGCTGTTGCAGTATGAAAGAAACATAAAGAGCAGACAGAGATAGTATGCAAACAAATGAGCATGGCCATGGTCCAATAAAACTCTATTTATCCACCATGAAATTTAAATTTCATATACTGTTCACAGGTCGTGAAACATTATTGTTTCTTTCATCCTTTTAACACTTAAAAATCTAAAAGTCATTCTAATCTTACAAGTAGTATCAAAGCAGTGGGCAGGTCAGATTTGGCCCATAGACCATCGTTTGCTGACCTCAGTGGAATATAATCTAGGAGACTGGTGTTCAGAGAGGACACATGACTTTTCCAAAGTGATAGCCTCAACAACTAGGGGAGCCAGGACTCAAAAGTAAGTACCTTTGATTTTTAACCCTTGTTAGTATATTGCCTCTTGGACAGTTTTCTTAAGTTTCACTTCAAATCTTAAACTCTAGTTTAAATGAACTAGGAGTTCAAGTCACCTTTGATTATTTTAGAAAGCTAATCACTATTTATCAAAACAACACTATTTATATGGCAAAGGATATTTCCATTTCTAATTCTCATCCTCACCTTGGGATTATTTTCTGTTCTGGAGACTTCCTATGTGTACATACATGCTCATATATGAAAACAGATGTTTCTTTATAAGCCATAGTGTTACAATATAATCGATGTTGATTAATTTGTACCAATGTGCAAACAGATGCATTTTCAGCTAAAAATCAGTTTCGCCTAAGATCTATCCATAGTGCCAACCATCACAACTCCCTCACCCTAACCTCCCAGTTGGGGATAGACAGAAGTTAGCTCACCAATTAGATAGGAGACCACAGAGTTCTTCCAGATGATTCAGGATGATCATAATCATTACACAGAGCTCTGTTCTGCCTCCTGTTAGTATAACTGTAACTGTATAGCTGACTGAACATCTGGGACAGTGAGGGATACAAAATGATTTTTTCAATGCTGAAAAAACAAGTAATATGTCTATACAAATGCTCATGTTTCTGTCTCCTCTACCCTGTGTCTTCACCTCCTTACCCTCCAAATCTTTCCTCTCTTGGGGAGGAGATTTGTATCCAGTCTGCTGAGGGCCTGCACATTATCTTGAACCCTAAGAATCTAATCTTTTATGTTTTCATTCAAAAGAGAACATTGTTCCAAACTGTCTATTATTTTCTACCAGGGCAAAATAATATAGGCTGTCGAGGGCCCCCAAACACGAGTAATTTATTGCTCAGAAACACTGGATTGAATGTGTTCCCCAGGAAGGCATTCTTCAAAACCAAATATCAGGCATGGCCATGTAGGAATCAGACTGTAAATGATTAAAAACACGATGGATCACTGGTCAGTTGTTCAGTCTGTCTAGAATCATTATGCCTGGAAGAGAAGTTAAGAAGTTAGGAAAGGAAACCCTTTGAGGTCTGTTCTCTATAAAGAAAGAGGATTAAAAAGAAAGCCAGGTCCTCTCCCCTCAACATCATAGGCAATGTATGTGAATGCACGGAGACAAACACACACACACAGCCATATATTGCTCAAACAGCCCAAGGGTAAAGGTTAAAAAGTACAAGGGAAATATTTAAAAATGCAACTTTAGGCAATGAATTAAAACAGAGAAGAAAGAAGCCAAAGTAAATGAGCATTATTTAATCCTATAAATTTGCTATCCTATAGTGTACATAAAGATGTAGGTAAGAGGCATTTGTTTGCTCATGGTTATGGCTGGAAGCCTAGGAAAATAAATTTATTCAGGCATGCCAGTCTGTCTGCAAAGACTTCCATTTCGCCTTTTATGGAAATCCTGAACAAAGGAGAGTGCCTTTGCTTCTGTCAGGAAGGGAGTTTCAATCAGACTGATGAATAAAAAGCACAGCTGCCAAAAATGATCCATGGCAGGGTAAAGTTCAGGTACCCAACTGCCCATTTTTCTATTAAAATATGTCATTAGTGTTGGCCTGGGCCAATAGAGCAGGGTTATGCAGCACACTAAATTGCTTCTCAATTTTAAAATATCAATTCCTGGAAGAATTATGTAGGATAAAATGTAGAACCTCAGCATTACAAAATAGAGGTTGTTCAGTGAGACAAAGGTTTGGTTTTGTAACCACCAGATATAGGTTTATACCATTTACATGTTTGGTAACTCTGTGGTGATGCCTGTTTCCTTGGGAACTGTGTTCAATAAATGATAATTCTAGGACATTACCATATTTTATCTGAATTAAGGGAGGCACTGCGGCAAAATTCTTTCATTCAAAACAGGCAACATATATGACACTTTCAATTTTTAAAAATATTTCTGAGAACTTAGGAAGTGCCAAAAAACTGAGCCTTTGATTTATCCATCTTCATTTTACCAATGAAAGCATTTAGGATAGAAGAATTTGAGCCTCCCTCAAACCACACGTCTAGAGGTGGTAAAACAGCAGACAGAATTTTAAATCCTAACCCTATCCTTGTTCCACTCAAATTCCTAGTGGAAAAACATCAAGTTTGTGGTTCCTGGATAATATTTCCAGAAAGGGACCCTTGACATTTTGATGATTACAAATAACCAAGAATCAAAACAACAGCAATAAAAAGCTCTCCCACACAGAGCAGCACATCCTTCAAGTCCTAATCTTTCTTGTTACTGGCATGCCCTATGCAAGCTGTCTTTGGTGTAGTCAAATGACATCAACTCTAATCTCCATGTAGTTTGCCATGCTCCCTTCTGTTTTGTGGCATATTGCTGCATCAGAAAAGTAGTGAAAACCTACTTTCTAAATATACATAAACCTGGACTATTATAAAAATAAAACAAAGAGAGAATAGGGAAGAAAGAAAAGAGTGTGCTGCTACATTTCTCATCATGCTCATGCCAGAGTATCATTTGTTTCTATTTTGAGACTAATGGCTTTAGTCCCTGATCTCCTAGACAAATGTTTATTGCTTATTTTTCAAAGACTGTTGTATTAGTTATTTACCAGAAAATAGCAATGACACAATAGTTTTGTGGCTTAAACAATACGAATTTGTTTCACATTTTCTTTGGGTCAAGAATTCAGCTGTGGTGTAGCTAGATGATTCTGGCTCAGGATCTTTCATGAGGTTATAGTCAAGATGTCAGCTGAGGCTACATCTCCTCACGACTTGGCTTGGCCTGGAGGATCTGCTTCCAAGAAGGCTTACTCAAGTGGTGCCGGTAGTTGGCAGGAGGCTTCAATTTCTCCCCAATGGACCCCTCTATGAGCTGCTTGTATGTCCTCACAATATGGTGGCTGACTTATTCCAGGATGATCAATCCAGGACAGCAAAATGTAAATTATAATGTCCTTAATGACCTAGCCTTGGCAGGCACACAATAAAAAGGAAGTCATTTCCTCATTTTTCTATTGATTGTAGAGGTTGACCCTGTTAAGTGTGAGTGAAGATTCTATAAGAGTGTAATGACCAAGAGTTGAGGATCTTCCAGGGCAGTCTTGGAAGCTGGCCTCAGAATTGTTGCACTTAAACTTATGCCAGTCTACATTTAGGATAACTGATTTGGTTAAATGGACTTGTCAGTTAAAATTATACAATTGTTGACTACTTTAAGCACACTATCACTTTCTAAAACACTGCTTTTCATTATTATTTACATAGTAATTGTGCCTAACTTATAATAATAACCTTATACTATTTATAAATATTTTCACAGGCATTATCTCATTTGATCACAACTTACTTTTTCTTCTAACTTCTTGAAATAGTTTAAATGACATTAACTTTAAGTAAGAGTTGCAAAGGTAATAAAACTAATTCTTTTATTCCTTTATCCAGATGTATCCGTTGTTTACATCTTATATACTCTTAGTACAATTGTCAAAACTAAGAAAATAACATGGGTACAATACAGTGAACTAAAGTATATGCTTTATTCAGATTTCTTCAGTGTTTTCATTGATATCCTTTTCCTGTTCTAGATTCCAATCTCAGATACCACATTGCATTTTTTCACCATATCTCTTTAATTTCTTCTGATCTGTGATTATTCTTGTCTTTTCTTGTCATTCATGACTTGAGTCTTATGAAGAGTACTGGTCAGATATATTGTAGAAAGTTCCTCAATTTGATTTTGTCTGATATTTTCTCTTAATTAGACTTAAGGTAATGAACTTTGGGGAACAAGACCATAGAACTGAGATGCCCTTTTAATGATAGCAATATGCATTATTATTACTGGTAATGTTAGCCATGGTTACTTGGTAATGGTGCTGACAGGTTTCTCTACTGCAAAGTCACTGTTTTTTCATTTCAAAATTATATTTTTTAAAGTGAGTCATTAAATCCTACTCAAGTGGGAGAAGAATTAAGCTCTATCTGCTAGAGGGAGGAGTTCCAAAGACTTTATAAGTTAAAGCCATCATACTCATTAATAAACATTTCGGGTGAGACACCTTGAAGCTATGCAAATATCCTGTTTCTTTTGAAAGGTTTATCCACTAATTTTAACACCCATCAGTGGTTCTTGCTGTGGTATTCTAATAGTGAGTTTCTAGTCCCCTCATTCCTTCTACATTGATTCGTTGGAATTGGTCTGTTAGGAAAGTCTCTCCATTCTCCTCCATTTAGTTACTCAGTCAAACATTTGTTTATATATCAACATAGGCTCATGAGTATATGTTTCATATTTTGGGCTATAATCAATTCTACCATTATTTATGCTAACATTCAAGTTGATCCAGGTAGCTAATGAAAAGTCTTTCAGGTTGCTGCTTATTTTCTTATGGCCATCTGCCCTCCCCTCATCTACCTGTCTGCTGCGGCTCCTTTTTTCTTCTTTTTAACAACTTCTTATTTTATGGCACCACAAAATATTCTAAGCTTATCTTGAAAAAAAAATTTTTTTTCCAAGTCTAGAATCCGTATTTTTTTTTAAGGAGTTGTTTATTTCTTTGTTTGGAGAATGATATTGGAAATCAAGATCCAAGCATTAGTTGTATTCATTGGCCCTGGAGTGTCACAGCTTATAGGCCCTCTAAGCAGAGAGAGCTGGGAAACATAAGCACATATGTGAAACCAGGTACAACTTTTATTTCTGAGTGTCTCCTGTATGTCAGACACCATATTAGGCACTTACTATTTCTCATTTCATCTTGTTCGCACAGAAGGAGATATGTTTCATGAGCCTCATTTTACAGAGAAAGTAATAAAATTTCCAATTATATGTCACACAAACAAGGAAGAAGAGCTAATATGAGAAATTAAGTCAGTAGACTCCAAACGATATCTTCTTTTCTTTCAATTAGTTTAAGTAGCTATAGACTTTCTCTTTCTGGGGCCCTCTTTCTGTCTTTCTTTCCTTATATTTCATCTCGTTTTTGATCCTCCTCTTATATTAATCCCATCATGGCAATAGATAAATTAGGTGTATATTTAATGAGTTGTGTCTAGGCAGCAAAATTCCTATGACCTTTTATATATGTTTTTAGCTTAAGTTCTTGTTTTTGACAGGATTTTGATATTTCAAATAAGACTTGCCAAGAGATTTTCCTCACCAAGTATATAGCATTGCAATCTGTCATTCTACTAATATCTGTCATTATGATATAGTAGGCCCAATTCTAGATGCTAGAATACAGTGGTAGGAAAAAAAATAGATAAAAGTCTTATTTTTTGAGGAGTTTATTATCTCGTATGGAAGAAAAACAAAAAATAAAACGTACTAATTCTGTAGATTATTAGAAGGTGACATGGAAACATAAAGCAAGGAAGAGGATGAAAAGAGATGGAGTAGTTACGATTTTCAACAGAGTAGTGGAGATAGCCCTCTCTGGTAGAGTGACAATTGATCACATATATAGGAGATTGGAAAGGGTCTACATGCATTTATGGGTGAAGCCTATAAGAGAGAATGGAGAAAAGCCAATCCAAAAATTCTGAGCCAAGACTGCACATGTTGTATTTGCAAATAGAAGGCCAGTGAACCCGAGCTAAGTGAGCCTGTGAAAGCAGGAGACGATGAGGAGTGGAGTTATGGATGGGAGCATAGGTTGTGCAGAACTGTTTAGGCCATTCTAAGGGCTTTGGCTTTTTCTCCTAGTGGGAGGGATGCAGTAGAATGTTTTGAGCAGAAGAGTGATCTGATGTAACTTATATTTCAAAAAGACCACTCTGCCCACCATATGAAAAATAGGCCCAGGGCTGAAGCTGAAAGCACAGCTAGAAAGTGGCTCAGAGAGATTCAGCGATGGCTTGGACCTGCATAGTAGGGAAAGGCTAGGGAAAGATTATCAGGTATTGGTGACATTTGTTAAGTTGAAGCAAGAGGGTTCTCTTAGCCATTGGATAAGCGGTCTGAGAGAAAGAGAGAAGTAAATCAAGACTTCCAACATTTTAGTATAAGCAACTGAAAAGAGGAAGTTACCATTATGGCAGAAAAAAGGTTTGTGGTGGAAGATAAATAGTTCAATTTTGAACATGTTAGGTTTGGGATTTCTATATACGATATGCATGATGTAAGATTAAATGAAACTGGGAAAATCTGAGGCTCTGGTAAACAGATGTTTCTAAGACTGAACATAGACTGTCATCTCAGTCTATCAGAGCCATGATCCAATCTTAAGGAGGTATAAGAATAAAATTTGACTGGGAAGTTTAGGATACCTGGGATTAAAGCAACTTCAAGAAGAGGCAGTGTTTTTATAATATCCACCAGCACTTGAAAATGCATATTGGATCATCCAAGTCTAAATTTATTTGTATCTTAAAAGTGTAATTTTTATCTTCCCTCATTACTGTAATTTAAAAGAATACATTCTTTATTTTTCTTAACAACAGGATTTGATGATAATTTCACATTCATTCTAAACCTACTTTATGTTTTGATGAGCATTTGTCTTTTCAGACTATGAAGGTCTAAATTTTGCAGCCTCTTTTTCTATGACCAACCCTCACTGAAAAGAATTTCCAAAAGATACTTTGCTTTTTTTTTTCTTCCCCAGAAGGTCAGATAAATAGCTATTTAAAGGAGCAATTACAAAGCAAGATAGAACCTCATGTACACACACTGACAATGATTGGAAAAAACAGAAAGTCTTAATGGGGAGAGAGAATGAGTTTGTCAGAGACTGCTTCTTGTAGGTGAAGAATCTTCAACTTGGCTTTAAAAGTGACGGCTCACATAAAAGGAAGGCCCATTTATAAGATTGGTTTGCCTGGGTGCAAGAGAAAAGTTCATGTATTTTTTTGAAGGCAATTATAGGCTTTCTCTCTCATTCTCCTTTGCTTTCTATTTTCAAAAACCACTGCATTTTGAAAAAGCTCATGCTATTTAACTCTTATGTGATTTAAAAATCTAACGTAGACATATGCTGTTAATACTTTTATATGTCAGGAACCTGAAGGGTAGAAACAATTTTAAACTTAACTTTTTAATTTTGGTTTCTTAACAATGCTTTTTTACTGAGCCTGAGGAATTTCACAATGCCAAAAGTTATTAATCGTTCCAGACTCAAACCAGTAACTGGGGTGACATGAAACAAGTGATTGATTATAAATGATGGGATACAGGAAGGTATCCCCATTTGCTGATATAAATTTTGGGGATATTTTCATCATGATACTGAAAAGGCTGACAAAGTAAGAGATAATGATAAAAACAAACGAAATGAAATAATTTGAAAACAGTAAAAAAAAATGCAATAAGACACTTTTTCTCCAAAAAATTAGAACTTAAACTTCTGAGAATAGGCACCACATCGTCCCTAGTGGAGAAGTCGATTCATGGTAATAGTAGCTCAGTCAATACATTTAAAGTGAATAGTTATGAATCATTTTTCTTTTTCATGTTAATTCTGCAATCTGAAAAAAGAACAACCTTATTTCTCTCATTTGGTGAGTATTTTCAGATGGCTCTTAAAATGTGTGTGTTTTTTTTTCTTTTTTTCTCTTTCAACTGCTGGAGAGTAACTAGAAACAAATCTGTTCCTTGGAATAAATGTTCAGTCCATATGTTATTTTTCATGGTAACTGATGGAAGTGTGAAGTCCTCCTCAATAAATTCAGCCTGCACGCTTGCTCTTCTTCCCCATCTCCCACTGTCACCATATGTAACACATCTTGGGAATGAAGAGAACAATTCCTTTATCATTTGACTTTTGTAGCTTCCATTTTTCCTTAAGTAACATGGAGATTTTAAAGAGAATCAGAGGTACTAGTGCAAAGAGTGGACAGGCCAACCCAGCTCTTGTGAAAGGCACTTATGAGAAGCAACTGGGCAAATGAAAAAAGAAAAGAAAAGAAAAGAAAACCCACGTATAACTTTTTCTTCCCACCAAACTTAATTAATAGCCTACTGTTGACCAGAAGCCTTAGCTATAACATAAACAGTCAATACATATTTTGTATATTATATGTATTACATATTGTATTCTCATAATGAAATAAGCTAGAGAAAAGAAAATTTTCTTAGGAAAATAAGGAAGATATGATGTATTTACTATTTATTAAGTGGAAATGTATACTCATAAAGGTCTTTATCCTTACGGTCTTCATGTTCAGTAGGCTGGGAATGAGGAGTAGGGGTTGGTTCTACTGTTTCAGAGGTGGCAGCGACAGAAGAAAATACGCATGCAATTAGACCAACACAGTTCAAACCCATGTTGTTCAATGATCGACTGTAATAATAAACATCAACTATTTTCCTCAAGTCTATGCAGAGTGGGAGACAGAAGAATCATGATAGGCTTCGGAAGCAGAGAGTTCTGGGTTCATCCCCAGCACCACCACCTACCTACGTGATCCCGGCAAGTTTCTTAATCTGAATCTGAATGTTCCTATGTGGAGAATGGTGGTACATAACGACACAGTGCTAATGCAAGAATTGACTAAGATAATACAAGAGCAGTGACTAGAACATAGTTTAAATGTTCAGTAAGTATTTGTTTCCTTCTTCTCATCCTTCCATCTCACTGTCATTCCTGTTATCAATGACGAAAAACTCTTGTTTGTGTTTCAGTGATTTATGAGTGTTCAACCGAGACCATGAATGTGATCAAGTATATGTTTTATAGTGAAAGCTTCACCAGAAATTTTCTTTTATAGTAAAACGTCAGTCTAAATTGACTTCTTTTGGCAAAATTTCTGGTGTTTTGTAGGTGGGAGTTTAAATACAGATAAATGCTATGGGAAATTTTAACTCCAGGCCAAATATTTTATGTTAGGAAAATAGTCTTTGATATTTGAATGGCTCTGAATGTTACACTGAGAGCCAAATGTGTAGAGGCATGACCCCTTGTGAATTGAAACATCAAAAAAGATTTGCATTAATTTTCTGCAAACCAAATATATAGAGTTTCATGCAGCTTTAATTGAAATGTAATAACTGTTTACAGATTTGACGGCATCATCATCATAGAGTAATTGGTTTTCCACAACAAGCAAATGGGAGATGAAGTAAATGTGCCTGGAAGGGCTTCAAAATTCAATAAAATATTTATAAAATTATTGGTATGGATGTTGTCTTTCGTATCTTGACACTCATTTAAAGTTGGACCTTGATGGAATCAAGTTACTGCTAGTCTGGGTATCAGAAGTGACCTTTATTACTCTAGGTTGGGTTTGTTATAACATGAAGCTGCATTATCTCAAAAAAGCAGCATTTTTAAAAGGTTATTTATTGCTGGCCTTTTATAAGTTTTTTGTAGTATTGGACTCAACTAATCAGAGACATTTTGGCTTTTTATTCACAGTAAGTATGTTGGTATCTCTTGGAAGGCAGAAAGAAAGAATGCAAAGAATCGCAGCAAACTTGAAAATTCCTAATGAATCCCATTGCAATTTGGTCATTGTGAAAATGCTCAAGATTGATTTAAGTGAAATAATAACCAGCCCTGCTCAAAGTAACCAAGAATGTAGTTTTTTTTTAAAAAAACAAAACAAAACAAAACAGTATTTGGGAAACTATTTACTCAACACGATAAAAGAAAATGTGGCTTTCCTTCATACCCAGGCCCACAGGCTTCAGAATATCTTTATAAATGGCAAAATAAGGAAAAGAGAAGAGTTCTACCTTTTGAGAATGTTGTAAAAATAATACTCCATTAAAGAAGGAATCTGGCTTTTTTGAGAGTTTATAACAATCCCATGGGGCCAGTGTTATTTTTCCCATTTTAAAGATAAGGAATCTACAGCTCTGAAAATTAATCATTTTCCACAGAGAGTAATTTGCAAAATATAGATACAAATATAATCTGTATTTTCTCCAAAATCAGTGGTCTTTCTTGAACAACTAATTTCAAAATTTAAGAAGAAATCCAAATATCGACCATAGGTTCAAAGAAAAAATACATTTCTATTATTAAGATCTGACTTGAAGTTCATTATTTTCATACATTATATGTTACTACTTAGAAAGTTAAAAAATCAGAGAGTGATTGAAATACAATTGCTAGACCGCAGGTTTCTACTTTAAAAGATAAAAAGTATAATGTAAATTTCCCAGGGGTATTATGAAAGATACATGAAAACAATAGTTACTGAGCAGTTGGGAAATATCAGTACTTTTTTTCTTTTTGAGAGAGAGTCTCCCTCTATAGCCCAGGCTGGAGTGCAGTGTGGTGTGATTTCAGCTCACTGCAACCTCCACCTCCCTGGTTCAAGCGATTTTCCTGCCTCAGCCTCTCGAGTAGGTGGAATTACGGGCACCCACCACCATGCCAGGCTAATTCTTGTATTTTTATTAGAGAGAGCGGGTTTCATCATGTTGGCCTGGCTGGTCTCAAACTCCTTACCTCAAACGATCCATCCACCTTGGCCTCTCAAAGTGCTGGGATTACAGGCATAATCCATCACGCCCTGCCAGGAACTATCAGTACCTTTCATGATAAGCATTTTGTACTAACTGAAGCCACATTGTTTTATCATATGATTGAAAACAGACCTGACTTGGAATGCCAGCCCCATTTGTATAATAAAGAGCAAGTTGTTGTGTAATAGCTGAGGCAACTAAAGCCTCAGTTTCTGCATCTACAAAGTGGAATCAAAAGTGCATATCTCACAAAATAAGAAAATGCATGTAAAGGGTGTAGTATGGCTGTTAGCACATAGTAAGAATTAATTATTGATTTTTATTATTAACATATTAGCTCTGACAATATCAATTACATAGCTTAGACCACAATTGCAGGCTTCCCAAATAGAAGGAGGCTGCCCTCTAAATTATTTTAATTTTTTTGTTAACACATCTCATACCAATGTTTGAATAACTTTTTTTCCACTTGTAAGATTTGGCAAGGTACTTTTATAATGACCTTTGAAGATTTTAGGGTTGTGATATATTCTGTGTGAGATGGTACCTTTTCTAGGTCAACATAATATTTTTCACAGAAGAAATTTAGAAGAAAAAACTCATATTAATTGAATCTTTACACATTACTTTTCTTCATTGCCATACTTTATGTTTTATATTATCTTCTCTAACATAAACTATACACAGTTAAATACATCTTCCAATCCTACACAGCAACACACATAATAAATAGAAAACAGTATGGCAGAGGTTTTATGGTAAACAAAGTAATACATCTCCCCCAGGGTGTCCAGGTCCTAATCCCCCAAACTTGTCACTATGTTAGTGTACATGGCACTTTGCAGATGTGATTAAGGATCTTCAGATGGGAAGATTATTTTAAAATATCTGGTTAGGCCAATGGAATCAGATAAGGTTTTTTAATTCCTCTTTTATTTTTATTTTTTTGGAGGAGGAGTTTCGCTCTTGTTGCCCAGGTTGGAGTGCAATGCTACGATCTTGGCTCACTGCAACCTCTGTCTCCCTGGTTCAAGTGATTCTCCTGCCTCAGCCCCCCGAGTAGCTGGGATTACAGGCATGTGCCACCACTCCTGGCTAATTATTCTGTATTATTAGTAGAGATGGGATTTCACCATGTTAGCCAGGCTGGTCTTGAACACCTGACCTCAGGTGATCCACCTGCCTTAGCCTCCCAATGTGCTGAGATTACAGGCAGGAGCCACCATGCCTGGCCAACTCTTTTTTTTTTTTAACTTTTTAAAATTTTACTTTAAGTTCCAGTATACATGTGCAGAATGTGCAGTTTTGTTATGTTGTTATGTATACATGAGGTTTTTAATAAGAGCAAGATGGAAGGGTCAGAGTCAGAAAAGGAAATATGATAAGGGAAGCAGAGGAGAGAGAGGTGGCATTCCTGCAAGGAGCCATGAACCGAAAAGTGGAGGAAGTTTCTAGAAGCTGGAAAAGATAAGGGCTGAGACCGCTGGAGTCTTCAGAACAAACACAGCCCCCTGACTCCTTGCTTTTAGTCTTGTAGGACCCACTTTTGGACTTCTGACCTCCAGAAAGTTTAGGTGATAATCTCATGCTGTTTTAATTCATGAAATTTGTGATAATTTGTTATAGCAACCACAGGATACTAATATGCATGTCTTTTTCATATTAAGTAGCTATTATATTGAAGTTCTGAAAAAGTTATTATCAAGACAAAAACATTTTGTCATAGAACATATATATACACAAATATATATTTGTACACAAATGTAGATATATAAAGAGGTATATGCCATAATAATATTGCCTTACATTTTATTTTACTTTAACAAGCAATGTATGAAATCGAGGATAAAATCATCTTAGTAAACAATAAAATGGAAATGGTAGCATTACCCAAACTTTAAATAGAAAGAGTCTCTTTTTCTTGTTTCAAAACCATTATTGCAGGGTATTCAATAAATTTGACCATAGTCTAAATATACTTGAGAAACTGAGTTCTACACATTTAAAAAGTAAGTTTTTTTCCTATAGCATTTCCACAGATTAGATGTCCTGCTGACCCATGATATATTTTGTTTGTCTTCCTATATTCAAATGCAAGTTTTCAGTGCATGAAAGAGAAATGAAAAGAATTGGAGGATTGTCTTTATTCTTCATGTTCTTCAGATATGTCTGTTAAAATGGCAGTTTATGGAGAATTTTAAATTTAATTTGTCTACAGAACTGATTAAACAGTAAATGAATTGTTTTTTTTGTTGTTGTCTTTCTCATTTTTATTATGGTCATAATAAGTTTTAGTGGGCTTAACAAAATGGATTTAAATTGACAAATCAATTGCTTTATAAGTTTGATATAATAAAGCCAAGAGAATAAATTTTTGTCCTATTGTTTTGAAAAAACTGACTCTTGAAATGTGCCAGGTCTGTAAATTTGATTCCAACGTTCTCTCTCCTTTGCTAGTTGACCTCAAACTAGACGTTGGAGTTGCTGTTCTTCTGTTGTTTCCTCATTCAAAACATAAGGGAGATATCAAATTGCTTGTAAAAATAGCTCTAAAGGACAGTACTAAAATATACCAAGCATATAAACTGCTTCATGGACTATGTAACATGCCTCCAGAAGCTTTTAAAATTAACATTGAGCTGTCATTAACTAAGTGTCCTCAAATAATATTGTTCTTCCTACAGAAGAAGGCTGAAAAATAGCCATAGAGCATTTTTGAATCTTTAAATCATAAAACAAATTCTCCACAATCTCTACATTTTAAAACCAACTCCAACATTTATGTAACTACTTATTTTCAGATAAATGTTGTGAGATAATCCAGGTAAGTATTTCTTATATTCATATAATCTAGAGATCTATAGAGTATTTGAACTGGACTTGATTGTACAGTTACATCCTGATCAGATCAGACGCCTAAATGTTCCCAGTTATCTAGTTAGATGGGGCAGCACTACAAGTGAAACTCAGTCTAAAGATTTATAAAGTTCATTTCACAAATCTCAGTATTTCTCTTTGCAAGGATTTCCGGTAAATGTACTGCCTAAATATTAGCCTCCATTCCACAAATATAAGATTGATTCTTGTAGAATGTGAAAGTCATTGTTTCCAAATACTTTTCTTACTGAATGGCAAATACTACTAGCAGGGAATGGTATTCTTGACCTCCGTTTAGCTAATGTTTTACTCATCAGGTAGCTTCTACTCAGAGATTTACTACCAGCTAGTTAAGCCAGGGCTGGAAAATGGCCAAGAAGGGAATGATGTTGGATGAAAAGCCACAGGAGTGAAGAAGACTTAACACCCCATTGTTAGGTACTTAAACACCAATAGTTCTCCCTAGCATTTGCTAATAAACTATAAGTAACTTGAAGACAAGAATCAAGACTTAGTCTAACTTTTCTAACTTATTTTCTAACTTATTTTTCTTCATATTCTACATATTTAACTCGACCAATTCCGTTTGTTAAATGAATGAATGATTATAGCTTCCCTCTGCAAAGTGTACCAGATTGTCTGGGTCTAAATCCCAGTTCTCCTAAAGATGAGTTAGCTGTGTAGCCACAGAAGCTAACTCTTGTGCCCCAATTTCCATGATTTGTAAATGGAGTTAATAAAAAATATTTTCATTATAAGAAAATTTTGAAGATTAATTTATACTTGCAAAAGTGCTTAACTTATGTAGGGTAGGCAAAATTTTACCTCTATCCTTCTGGGGTTTTTGGGTAGGCCTGTAAGCTAAAGTGACCTGAGACCTATTAACAACAGAAAAGCATATAGGATTGTTTAATACAAGTTTTACATGACACAGGAGCCCCCATAAGAAAATGAAGACCCAAGTAAGCAGTTAGAGTTGAACACTTATATACTGAGTTGGACAAAGTGCAGTAAATTGTGAAAATGTAGCAAGGCAAGGGGACTTGAGCTAGGGCAGTTAACTGTGGAGAAGTGACGGGAAAGGCGAGGGTTCATTTACAAGGTTGGTTTGCACAGACTTCTTTCAGCATCAATTTCTAGTTCTTGATGACAAGAATGTGACTCTCCTCCTGGTATAAGGAGAACATCTTCTATATGTTTTTTATTTTCTTTTTTCAGTAAGAGCAGGGGAGGTCAGAGGGCCCCTTCTTATACCTGCTGTTTTTCAAGTGCCTCTAGCTAAAAATAATCCTATGTCAAAGTGGCATATTTTGGAGATTGCATATACTGCCACACTTAATTTAGCACATAGTATGTTCTGAACATAAATATAAGCTAGTACTAGTGGTTCCTAATGAGGCGTTAATTTTGCTCCCCCAGGGGACATTTCTGAAGTCATTTTTGGTTGCCACAACTTGTGGGGAATCTACTGGATATGAGCCATAGAATCAGCTAAACATTCTACAATGCACAAGGCATCTCCCGCAACAAAGAAGTATCTGGCCCAAAATGTCATTCGGGCTGAGGCAGAAAAACCCTAAGCTATTACTACCACTGTTATTACTGCTACTGCCACTCAGCTACTACTCCTGAGAAGCGTAATATGGCCATAATCTTTGTTTGTTTGTTCGTTGTTGTTGTCAATTAAATATGGAGATAAGACAATTTCATCTCAAAGGAGTGAAGGGAATTTAGTCACTTTAGTCAATGTCTACTGTCTTAATACAAAAATTGCTTCCTATGAATAATATGCTTACCTAATCTTCAATTCAGAACAGGGAAAACTTAACTTTGTTAAGAATTTCACTAAAACTTGTCAGAATCTTAGGCATTAAAAACAAAATTCCTCTTCAATGGCCAATTTAACATTAATATTCTTAAAGATTAGGGGTCCCTATACTTGTGGCTTAATAGAAAGCAAACTAGTTAGCTGGAAAATTAAGAATATTGATTTGATTATGTAAAACTCTTTTAAAATTCGTGATATCACTGATGTTCTAAATGTGTGATTATATTTTTTTCCTAATTTTTGAATTCAGCTTTCCCAGGGGATGAAAATAGAAAGATAAATGAAAGCAAAGAGTAAGAGAAGAAGACTGTATTTTTTATTGTAATTTCTCTCTCTCTCTGGGACTAATTAGAGCTGGGAATTTTATTTGAAAGCATGTTTTAAATTTTGCATGTTGCAGTTAATTAATTCTAAAGAAAAATTCTTAGGTTTACTTTTCTGTGCATATTGTTTTTTACTATTAGTCTGAAAGATTGATATATAGAGGAAAATGCACACATTTAAATATATGCCATATCTACATTTTTTCATTGTAGAACACTGTCCATGTAATAAAGAAAAATATATGTGAATAAGCTTTTAGGGTCTAACACTTATTCTGATTGCCATAAATTAATTCTGAACTAAGCAGGATTCACAGTATAGTTTCAACATTTATGTCCTTGGCGAAACAAAAAATGTTAACTGAATTCTTGTAATCTACTGTTAGGAAAAAAAAATGATTAACAGGCTTTGAACATGACTGGATAATCTTTAGAAATATTTTAAGCACGTAGAACTTTAAAGTCCAATTTCCTCTGCTCTACTAATTTATTAAAAATATCAGGTCAATTTTTTTGGCTTTCTAACTGGTTATCCAAATTTCCGCCTTCCTCTTTCTTTTCCCATCTTGCCCTCTTCCTGATCTTAACGTGATAAAATTCTGCATTATTTGGATTTGGAAATATCCCAAAGAAAAATATCTGTACTATAAATTGTGAAAGAAAGAGTCTGTGATATGTGATTTATGACAACTTTATGTGGAATCCCTCTTTCAAGCCTGGTGATTATCTCTTCAGTCTAATCCTTTACGATCTTTCCTGAGTGATGGCAGAATCTTTGCAAAGAACAGTATTCCACTCGTATGGTTCCGCACCTACCCCGGCCACCCGACCCCTTCAGTTCATTCTCCCCTGAGATATTGTTTCAAAGTGTAACCCAGATAAACACCTTCCTTCCAGCCTACAACTCTTCAAAGGGTTTGTAATAAGATCCAAACCCCAGTATTTATGTGCTGCTTTCTTTTCACCATTTTATCCTTGGTACATGTCTTACGCCTTCAGACAGTTGTTCTCTGACTACTTTGGTTAAAGCTCTATCCCAGTCCCCACCAAGCCAATCTCCAACTCATCCTGTTTTACTCTCTTTGTAGCACTTGCCACTCTTGAATAGCTATGTATACATTTATTCTGTCTCACAATTGTACTGTTATCTTAGGTCCATTACAGCAAAGATTTTGGTCTATCATGTTCATTGCTGTGCCATTGTGCCTATATTGCACTGGCATAGAATAGGTACCTGTATTAGTTTTTTAAACTTTCTGTGTTACAAATTACCAAGCAGGCATAGAGGTTTAAAACAATTTAGACATATTCTCTCATGGTTTCATAGGTCAGAAGTCTAGCCATGGCTAAAGCAGATTCTCTGCTCAGTGGCTCATCAGGCTGAAATAAAAATATCTGCTGGGCTGTGCTATTTTCTGGAGCTTGGGATCCTATTTTGATTTCATATAGCTATTGGCAGAATTAAGTTCCAAATGTTTTTGGCATTGAGGCACCTCTTCTTTTCCTGGTTGTTGACCAGAGGCTACTCTCAGCTCCTAGAGGTTTCCTGCAATTTCTTGCCACATGGTCCTCTCATGCTTTGAACCTGTTTGATTTCTTTTGTCTCTGAACAATATCACCTGATTAGATCAAGCCCGTCCATATTCAAGGGTCAGGGACTATCATGGCATGCTAACCAGGGGTGGGTATCTTAGGGACCAGCTTAGAATTCTGCCAACTCTGTGCACAATAAATTCTGAGTTTATAAAGTTCTGCCATTTTACTTCTGCAACAGATTTTTAAAATTGCAAAAGTGAGGATTACAGTGGAGTATCTAATTAGCTTATACTAAGAAACATTTTCTGTTTGTCTTTTTTTATTCAATCTAATACTGCTTTTCCATAACCAAGTTTTGAGGGAACAACGTTGTTTGTGATTAAATGAAATTTGGTCCCCAGTTTATGGTCATGCTTACTCCTAACCAACTAACCTTCAATTAGGATGGTTCTGTAGCTTTATTTTTTATTAGAACCATGAGACAATTACTTCTGCACCAATTTATAGATATTGTAATTTGTTTTCTCATTTTAAACTACTCTCTTAATCTAATGCTTAATCTTTTCCTTGCAACAGTTTGTGATTTTCTGATGAGAATTTAGAAGACATTATTAAAAAGAATGTAATTCTCTTTACATTTTGTTTCATTCTTTAATGTTTTTCTCTTCAAAGTAGGAAAAAAAGCTTTAATTTTAGTTTGGATTGTGAATGTGTCTTAATCATGGGAGATACTACATAGGAAAGATCAGGGTCTTTGGACTAATCAAACTTTGTTTGAATTTTGATTCCACTCCATAATTGCTGCAAGTTGTAAGCATGAAAAACATCTTTCTTCCACCTCAATTAGCCTGTCAATAAAATGTGGATAATAATACTTAACTCAAAAGACTAGTGTAAAGAGTAAAGAAACAAATCATTTGTAAAAGTCACACACAGTAAGTGTTCTGTGAAAATGAGATTTCTCTTCCCAGGTAGAAAATAAAGATACGGGCAGTATCTCCCTATGCATGGTCAAGGGTACTTGCTAAACAGGCAGAATCCTAAGTCCCTTCCCCAGATCTACCAGGTCAGGTATCCTAGAACCAAACTCAGGAATCTACATTTTAAACCAATATCTCAAGTTGTTATTCGCACACTAATGTTTGAAAATGAAAAGACAGGTAACTACACAAAGATTTCCTTAGATATATTTCATGTATTTCAAATGTTGAAAAATACTTTTTGTTTGTAAAGGAATAATCACCATGTAAAATGTTGTTCTCCTTCCTGTTTTGTTAAATTCTGCATACTATGTTATCTGTCACCGTATTGAAAGAAATAATGCATAATTTAAGAATTATATTTTTACTTCTTCCAATGTGTTGCAGGGTGAAATAACTTTATCCCTCCCCCTGTCCAGTGTCTTTGAAGCCTGTCTCTATTTTCCTTTTTTTCTTTCTTTTTTTTTTTTGAGATGGAGGTTCGCTCTTGTTGCTCAAGCTGGAGTGCAACGGCACCATCTCGGGTCACCACAGCCTCTGTCTCCTGGCTTCAACTGATTCTCCTGCATCAGCCTCCTCAGTGGCTGGGATTACAGGCGTGTGCTACCACGCCCAGCTAATTTTTTTGTATTATCAGTAGGGACGGGGTTTCTCCATGTTCGTCAGGCTGGTCTTGAACTCCTGACCTCAGGTGATCCACGCACCACAGCCTCCCAAAGTGCTAGGATTACAGGTGTGAGCTGCCGTGCCTGGCCAGAGGCCTGTCTCTATTTTCAAAGAACCATATTCAAGAAGGCAAATGCTGTTCACATTCTGAGTCTTCAGTTTCACATTATAAATATGGGCTTATGTCTATACATTTATGCTTGATCTTCTATTAGAAACAAAAAAGTAATGGTTATAAACCAAGTACATCTTAACTTTTTATAAATGTGTGTACTAGGTATACAAGCACATTTATGGAACAAAAATCAACATGTGGTTAAAATGGATGGAGACAACTAGAAAGAATATTTGACTATTTGAAGCCAGCATATCCTGGAAAATCAGCCAAAATCTGGAGGTTCACTAAATGTCTGTATGCCTGATTACTCCAGTGAATAAAGAATAAGAAAAGGCTCTTTTTTTTTTTAATTTTTAGGCTTTTATATTTTAAATGTTATTAAATTCACAGACATCTCTCTTCTCTTCTATAAATCCCACCTCCACTCTGACCTTGAACTGTCTGTAGCTTTATTTTTGATTAGAACCATGTGCAACAATATTCTTTACTAGGATGGAAGCTGATCATTGCAGTGCAGCATAACTGAAACTCATAAAAAGCTTTATTGCCATCGTCCTTTGAAACTGGTAGAGAATGCGGTCCATCTTCCCACTGTGTCACATCAGCCCAGCAAATTATATCTTTTCCCTTAGTGAGGAGACACAAAATGCCCAGATGCAATTTCTAAAGCACAATTTGAAAATAATGAGGCAAATACCGGCCACAACATGCTCTTAACAGAGGCCACCAAGTCGAAGTCGGTGAAAGAGAATTAATTTGGTGAGATATTGCAGCTACAGCTTAACTTCTCTCCCTTCTGCAATCACTAGGATTCTTAGATTTAGAAGATACCAGTGCACAGATCAAAAATTATACTCTAAAATGAAAATGGCTGTTTTACAATTGCCAGAGACATTTAGCTTTGTTCTTGGATAGCAGAACTGAGGGAGCCTAGCTACTTATGTAGCTTAAATTACTCACATGAGTGTCAAGGGTTTAGATTTAAGTTACTCCCCACCCCAAAAAAGGCTTACTTCTTTTTAGTTTTAAATAAAAATTTCAGCTAGACCCAGCCATTTTATACTCAATATTTTATTGTGATATTAAAGAGATCTTTCCTGGTAATAAATATGACAAAAGCTATATAGAAAGATTATACATATACTTAAAAATGTCTAAAGGAATAAATAAAGGATAGAATAGGATCTAAAACTAATTTGATATTTATTATGTATTATGTTCTCCACGAAAAGCACAGATTTTAGAGACAATTTCAAATTCCAGCTCTGATAAATTATTAATTTTAGAACTTTAGAGAAGTTACTTAGATTCTTTGGATGTTAATTTTCTCTCCTGTATAATGAGTATAGAACGAACCACTTATAGTTGTTGTGAAGAGTGAAGAGTCCCTATGTAGAAAGCATGTAGAATGCTGACTAGCACATCCTAAGTACTTAACAAATGCTATCATTAACATTAACTATAAAAATTAATAGCTATTAGCATCTGTAACAACTATTAGTATTAATAATAATTTTAATATTAGTCATGACTAATAATGCTAGTAGTAGCATTAATGATAACTATTTTTAGTGATAATTTTTATTATTCATGATAATTTATTATAACTGCTCTAGCCAGTGATGATAAATGATTTCTTTTATTACTTTTTAAGCATTACTCTTCTAATTCCAGGAAAACCTTCTTAACCCTGGTTCTAGTTTTTTCCTTATGCAGATGCTTGATGGAGGGAAGCAGTCAGGTGTGGAGGTGAGCTTAGGAAGCAGAGCTGACACACTTGCCAAAAGGTTTCATGTACATATTCAGGTGAAGAAAAGAATCAAGGGTGACTATAACTCCTAGTGGTCAGTGGTCGAAGTCTACAGTCAAATCTAGAAGTCAATAGAAAGGACAAAGTGGTTTCTGAGGCCAAACGCTTTTAGTGTCTATTGAGAATTTGGAGCATTTCTTCCTGTGGAGCTGCTGAGGTAGCTGGGTCAGACGTACTTCTCAGTCTCTGGACACTGACGCCCCTCCTGTTCGGGTGGTCCCACCAGCTCTTATTCCTTCTTTTCAGGCCCCACTGACCTCCCCTTAGGCCAATTCTCTTCTATCCCTCAATTTTCTTGTGTAAGCAAAGACATCGTCCTAGTTTTGGGAGAGGTGATCTGTTCTTTTATTCTGTGCACATCTCCCCCCACGTCTCTTGCCTAAGCACACACATCTTCCCTTTCCCAGGCCTAGACTTTATGCTTCTAAAATGCAAGAGCTACAAATGTATTCCAGTTTTGTTTCTGCTATGTAATTTCCTTTCTGTGTCAAATAATTGTTGAATATATGTGTTGTCTAAATAGAGGAAGAGCCTAGGGTAGAAGAAAACTCCAAGAAACAGAAACTCGCACATACAGACAAACATTGATTAATGTTTCAAAATTGCTGTCCCTCCATGGGTACTTTGCCTTATTTAGTCTCAACTACCATTGTTTCTACTACTCACTGATGTTAAGCTTCTCCCTTGGCCTCTTATGGGTTAGTTTTCTCATACATTAAATTAGGAAATTGTAATAAATAATAATTAAATCCCTTTCAGATCCATAATAATAAACCATAATTACCTTCTAGATTCTGGATAGAAACTAATACTCATTTGCTGTCTATTGTCTCCCAGGATTTCAGGGGAAAAATCAGCGGGAGTTGGTCAACTTGTATTGCGTCCCTCTTAGATTCAGGATACATGATAAGAGGATCAATCAAGACTACTAGGATTCTATTTGAATTAGTGCACTAGATGTCTTCAAGAAGAGAAGTCATCCAAAAAGCCCAGATAAAGTCCCAGTTATGTGTCTTGAGAATCTAGGGTCATTCTGAGAAGACCAGGAACCTGGTGAGAAATAGCAGGACCTTGTGGTGGCAGCTTGTCTATGGGTACCAAAGGAAATGGCTGAGATTAGAGGGAGACTAGTGGGAAGGAGAAAGAAAGTGGGGAGGAGGGAATAAAAGAAAAGGAAGGAAAGGGTGGGAAAGAGGAAAGAAAAAAATAGAAGATACATATGGTAGACATATACATAGTAGATACATAGAGTAGAATATATATATAGTAGATATTACACATAAAGTATATCCTGAGAAACCCGAGAAATAAGTGTGGGGGCAAGAGATAAGAAGATGACAATTTGACTGTTAACACAGTGGTAGCTGAGGAATACAGTTCACACCTCTAATCGGTTATTCTAGAAACTGAAGTTTAGAAGGCTAAGTAATTTTGCAATATTTTATATAAATAGAAAAGGTAGAAAGAGGATTAATGCATCCATTCAAATAATACTTGTTGAGCACTTACTATGTGTCAGGTACCATTTTGGGCATTGAGGATACAACAGTGGTAGATAATGTCACTGACCTCATGGAATTTACATGAGATAACAGTAGCTAAATAGGTATGTTGTATATCAGCTGGTGATAGTACTACAGAGAAAAATGCAACAAAGTTGAAGAAATAGAGAATGGAGAGGGTAGGGTGGGGCAAGCCACATTATTTTCTATCAAGGAAGTTCTCACTGTTAAAGGGACTGATAAGGTTAGCAAAGTCTGAATAAATGTGGCAGGTTAACACTTGATTCCCCAGTGCCTGAGCGTAATGTGTTGTCACATATTTATGGTTCCAAAGACAATGTGATCTTCTAATTACAGCAATGCCTTAGTCATGGTATATTCAACAC
Organism: Cheracebus regulus; assembly: GCA_963574635.1. Lineage (NCBI taxonomy): Eukaryota > Metazoa > Chordata > Mammalia > Primates > Pitheciidae > Cheracebus > Cheracebus regulus. The sequence continues at coordinate 79,155 of CAUYQU010067714.1, read as the reverse complement.
AGCACGCAAAATAATATAAGTTGTGGATAAGATCAGAAATAAAATTCTATTTTAAATATTGAAATTTCTAATTCATGCAATGCTTTTATCTGCTTGAATGAAATTATACTACCCAAAATATTATTGCAAATAGGGACCATACAATGAGAAAAAAAAATTAAGGACACAGAAAATCAGAGGTAAGGTAGAAATCTAGCATAGGTGATTGAGCTTCAGATAAGGAACAGCTTACATTCATTCTTTAATAGGAGACATTCTGGTGCCAAAACATTGTTACTGACATTTCATTTTCCTCAACACTAAAGGAGTGTTTTCAGATGTTTTCTTGAAAAATAGTTAATTCTGGCTCTAGGTCTTATTGAATTGATTAAAGAGAATCTTGTTTGAATTTGCCTTAACCTTGCAAGTCAAAATACCAACTGTGTTTTTATCCCAAATAAGGAATTGAGAGAAAGTATATTACTGTATTTAGGAAACTGCTCATGTAATTGTGTCCTTGAAAATTTCTTAAGTTACAAAACCAAGAAATTTGAGCTTTCCCTAGCTAAACAATCATGTGATGATGGTGCACTAACAGGGAAATTGGCAGCTGTCAACCTCAAAAATTTCGATGGGTTATTTTCTATATCCTTGCCACCCTCACCTGTAATCAATCCACTATCACTCTCCAGGAACTGTACCTAACCATGTTCAATCTGAGACTCTAATTTCCCGTAATGCAGATTCTTCCCACTATGCCTCTCTTTTGCTGTGAAATCTTGAATTTATTTTCTTTAGATCACTGCTTCCTCATTTTTAAAAGTGATGTTAGTTAGATATTTCTAAAATATTTTTAAACTCTAGTAGCCTGAAGTCTTTGTAACACCTGTGAGATGTTTTGCAGATTGAGAAATATTTAAATGACTTTTGGGTCAAATATGCATTTGAAGTCTGATTCATCAATTTATTAGTTGGGTAATCTTGGGCTAATAAGTTAGTCATTCTGCATATTTTTTTGTCTTTAAAATGGAGATTAAAAAATACAACATTTTAAAAAAGATAAACTAGGTAATAATGAATGAGAAGTACTTAGTTCAATGCCCAGCACTTAAATATTCAATAAATGTTTCCTGTTACATCAATGTGTCATGCTGTATATTTTTCCAAAGAATATTGGTAGCTTTTGACCATCATTGCATTCATCATATTGCCAAAAAGGGTGTAGTGTCTGCAGTTTTACTAGAAAAAGGACAGCAATTAGAGGTGCTTGTACAAGGACATCTTGTGCCTATATAGTCAATACTCTTAGGTTTAAAACAAATTCCTTTTTGAATGAAATTGCCAGCTCCACCAGTATTTGCTGTGTGTTTCGAAATTTTCTAAAAATATATTTATTAGATTTACTGTGGAACAAACTACTCCCAAACTTAGTGACATAAAACAACAGCAATCATTTTAGTTAGCCCACAGGTCTGTGGGTTGGTTAGGCAGTTTTTCTGGTCTAAGTAGGCTTGGCTGATCTCTGCCATGCTCTCTTATGTATCTGTGTGTAGCCGGGGAGTCAGGTGGTAGCTCATATACTGGCAGTTAGCAGGCTGTTGATCAGGGCAGCAGAAGTGTCTGGAATGACAAGGTCTTGATCTCTCATTAACCAGCATGCTTGCCTGGGCTTCTTGATATAGTGGTGATGACAGTTTTACTAAAGCAGCAAGAGAGGGCAATAGTCAATGCACATACAGAAAGTTTGCAATTTTTAGCTTGTGACACATTTGCTACTATCCCACTGACCAAACCTAGTCACATGGCCAAGCCCAGACTCAATGTGAAAAGGCAATGCCTATCCAGGGCCCTGGATAAATGAAAGGGAATGATTGAAGCTACCTGGAGAGATTCTGCTAGAAAAGTACATGCTGTGCTTATTAATCAATATTTAATTAACATTACAAAGTTAAAAGATAGTTGCTTGAAAGAGTAAATAATTGCAGTCACCTTAATGTTTATTTTTAAAATTCTGAAATATTAACTGTCTATTGGTAACCAGGATATTCTACTGAGAAAAAAATAGATAGCAACCGAATATACTTTTCATGATTGTCTTAAATCTCGAAAAATTTAGGGCTACACTTCTACTTCTTGATTTATACCTTAAATATTATAAGGAATAGAAAATGTTCAAACTGAAATGGGAAAGCTCAAAATAGCAGTTTTGCTTTTATATTGTAAAACAGGTATGAAGAAATGTGCAGTGAAACATATTACATTACCAATGTGACAGTAAATATACTTTTTCCTACAATCAACAAGAAAATATAGATAAAAACACATTTTTATGAGTCTTCACTATTCAAGTAACATGAATAAAACCTTTTTTAATTTTAGTTAGACTGGTTACGTCTAATACTAGTTAAGCCTGGCAATAGTAATGTGGTGACTTCTTACCTCGTTTAACTCTCTTTGCTATTCCAAATGGCCAGCATCATAAATCAAGCAGAAGGGAATTCATATGTATTCCACATGCACTCCATTTTGGATATTCTGCTAATGGCATAATATAAGTATCTTATTTGTTTTCATTTTGAAATATATTTTGGGGGATTCCCAAGCCTGCTGTACAAACTATGCTAAGAAATGATTCTCACTTGGTGTCAGATGCCCTTTTGATTCTTAAACTATGAGCAGTAAAGCATGTCGTCTTGTGGATTTTTGTTGTAACAGAGAACAATCATATCAAGAACCAGAATCATATTCTAGCTATTCTTGTGCCAAATAGTATTTCCCAAATGTCTATGAAAACATAAAACAATAGGCATAAGAGTACTTCTTAACTTAATAACTCATTCATTAAAAAAGTTATTTAGCCTATATGACATATAAGACACAGTCTAGACCCAGGGAATAAAAGCAGTGCAAGGTGTGCCAAGGTCAGAGTGTTAGGAATGGTCTGTCCCAGGTGCAAGCAATTAGGGGGTGTGTTGTTCATAGAGAATTTGAAGACAGTCATAAAGGCAACTAAAAGTCAGTCTTATTTTTGTTGTCACTATATACTGGCAATTGTAAACAAAATCAGTCATAAAATACTGTACCCCACCCTCAATATCTTGTTAGTATAAATATTTGAAACCAATGTTGCAATTACTGTCCAGCTTTTATAACATATAAATATTTCTTCATTTAAACAGCTATTTCTAAGCAAACAAAGGTAGCACATTATATAGATAAAAAACAGAACTTGAGTTACCACAATCTTCGTACCCTATAGGGCCATTTGGAATTTGTATTTGTTCTTAGACTGCAGACTTTCAGGCATAGTATTTTTGGTTAGTAAGTGAAAATTTTAGTTTATAGATAAAATATATTTCTTGTACTTTTTGATTATTACTGAAAATAATTTTATCAAATGGGAGGAGGTTAAAAAATCATCTGCTACAGGTATCAAATATGTTATTACAGCAACCTATTTATTATAAATACACCACTGAGTAAAAGTACAACTACAGTATATTTCTAGGCTAACAAAGTTTTCAATATAGTAAGTCAAATCTGTATTAGAATGAGTAATTGCAATACTGTATCATTATGTACATAGCACCCTGTTGGAACAGGGAAAGGAGAAATAGCAATATAGGTGTCCTTTAGAATTATTTCAGACCAATTGACAATGATCCCATAATTCTCAAAAAAAAAAAAAAATTCTGTGGAAAGAGGCCATCATGGAAATATTTTTAATCTTTTTGGTATTATTTTCCAATATACTGTGACTAAGAGGAAAATCTGTCAGATTCGAATTACATGTTTTAACTGTGTGATTGCATTCTCATTTCAGTGCTATCTTTCATATTATTTCTATGAAATAAAATATATGTGGGTGCAAATAAAAAACACTAGGCATAATTGTTCATTTGAAAATATGTACTTCATGGAAATCTTGTGTTTGCCTATGGTTCCTACACACATATGTGCATGTATTAGTCTATTATCACATTACTGTAAAGAAATACCTGAGACTGGGTAATTTATGTAGGAAGAAGTTTAATTGGCTCATGGTTCTACAGGCTGCACAGAAAACCTGATGCTAGCATCTGCTTAGCTTCTGGGAAGGCCTAAGACAAGGCGGAAGGAGAAGGGGGAACAGTCACATCACAGGGCCAGAGCAGGGGCGAGAGAGAGAGAGAGAGGGGAGATGCCACATGCTTTTAAAAACCAGATCTCTCGAGAACTCATGATTGAGAGGATAGCACCCAAGAGGACGGTGCTGAATCACTCCTGAGAAGCCACCTCCAGGAGCCAATCACCTCCACCTGACCACACCTCCAACGCTGGGAGTTACACCTCAACCTGGGATGTGGGCAGGGACACACATACGAACATGGTAAAGGCTGCGCACCAATGATCAACATTTTCACAGTGTCGGAAGAAACACTGCATCAGGAAAATAAGTGGTTCACAATAGAATCCATGAACTCAAAATTAAAGTTTGCAAGTTCTCTTCAGTAATTATCTTCTAACCTCTTTGGAATGTTACAAGTAAAATCAAGGTAGGACTTTTATTGATTTGTTCTAAAATGATATTTTAACCAACACCATGGATTTTAAAAAAGGATGTATCATATAGAAAGAGAAAGAGGTCTTATTAATATTGCAAACGTAAACTGGACAGAATGATATACTTCAATTTGAGGCATTTTCAAAGATTACAACACAATGGAATGCAGAAATAAGTGATACCTGGGATTAATGATTAGCTTTTTGTTCTACTTCCTAAAAATATTATTTAAATAGAATAGTTAGAAATAAGTGATACATACATATGCCTACATTGTATATGTATATCCGTGTGCATATGTATGTGTATATTAGGTTGATTAACTTAAGGATCAAGTCCCATAGGATAGAATCTACCCCTATAGCATAAAAGAGATAAAAATAAGATTAGGCAATACTATAACATTTTAAGGCACCTCTTTTTAAGGCAACTTGTAATTTTTTTGATTTCAAGGGTATTAAGGAGTAAAGTTTGGAATTTTGAGGACATAGAAAAACATCAAATTATTTAAAATTCTAAATAGGAAAATCTCTATACTTTTAAATATGCCATTGAGAATCTAAATGTGCCGCTCATAAACACACTTAGATTCAGAAAGCACATTTAAATTCAAATTTATCTGTTTTCCATAGTAAATAGGTGCTACATCTGCAGTAATATTGGAATTAGAAATAAAAATTAAATTCAATTTTAGTGTAAAAATACCAAAAAAAAGTAATGTGTCATCTTTCACAGTAATTTTAATATCTAAGTTTTCAATTTATTTTTACCAATAATTTTACATCTTCGTATATAAACTTTTTTTAAAAAAGGCACTATGACTATCTGGGATCTGTTTATAAATAAACAAGCTAGGGATATAACCTTCTTGAATTCTCAGTAGCAGAGTTAATTCTGTTTTAAAGGGGCTCAAGCTAATAAGTTCAAAACGGCAGTTAAAAGGATACCTTGACAAGTAAGAAAATGTGTTTTTGATTAGCTGGGAATTAATTGATATTAATCACTTATTTCTTCTCCTAAATATCTGAGGAATCCATCCCAGTACTTGTAGAGCAAATCTATTCCAAAAATATTCATGTCATTAATATTCAGCCCAAAATGAACAATCTATAAAACAGTTTTCATGAAGTATGATGGTAATATAACCCTTGATAAAAGCAGAATTTGTCAGCATTTTGTTCCTTGCCATCGTCTCTTCAAAGTCATCTTCAGATTGTTCAGAGTTCACATAAGGTAACACTTATTAAACTTAGTAGAAGGGGGTATCTTCTAATATTATGGCATTCATTTTATTTATTTATTTATTTATTTATTTATTTATTTATTTATTTATATTTAGAGACAGAGTCTCCCTCTATTGCCCAGGCAATAGAGAATACAGTGGTGTGGTCTAGGCTCACTGCAACCTCTGACTCCTGGGTTCAAGTGATTCTCCTGCCTTAGCCTCCCGAGTAGCTGGGGCTACAGGCGTGCACTACCACACATGGCTAGTTTTTTTTGTTTTTAGTAGAGATGGGGTTTCGCTAGATTGGTTGGGCCAGTCTTGAACTCCTGACCTCATGATTCGCCAGCCTTGACCTCCCAAAGTGCTGGGATTACAGGCATGAGCCACTGTGCCCAGCTGGTTTTATCTTATTATTAACATGGGTTTCTTTTGCCACGGCTTTATTTTTTGTTATATAAAACATTCACCCCTCCTCAGTCTTCCTGAGACTGTTATGGTTAGTATAGGGTGTTCAGCTCATTTTAAATCATATGGAGCAGTGAAGTCAACAATAATCTAAGAATTTAGCATTGCTCAGAGTAAACTTAATCTTTTCATATGTCACATAAACATTAGGAGTATTCAATCAAAAAAAGATAGGCTATTCTTCAACATCTTCTCTTTCCTCCTGATCAAAAACAACTGTGGCCACCCTGGTGGAGCTCTGTGGACTAGAGATATTTCTCATGATTTTTCAATGAGTTCTTAAGGGTCTCAGCCTCTAAGGCAGGTTATCATGACTCTCCCTCTGAGTTGATGAGATCAGGCATCAAATAAAAATGTTCCACGATGTTAGTATCTTAAGAAATTGAGAGTTGTGGATTACTGGCTTTTGACTTTGTCTAAGAAACTTTGGTTTCCTTACTTGTAACATGTGGATTATAAGAAAGGTTACAGTCATTTTACCTTAAATAATAAATGGATGTGGAGCAGCCCTCCCCCAACCTCCCACTTCTGCCTAGACTGTAAAAGTGGCTAAAAGATAAAGACCAATAAGTCCTTGTCCAATAATAGAAATTTGATTGCTTCTCATGGCAACTCTAGCCCCAATATGTGTTTCCATCATGTTGCTAAGATGGCCATCCCATGAATTATGAAAGCTACTCTAGTTTGAGTTCTGATGTGTGCTAGGCTTTGTACTAAGTATCTTATGTTTTTTGTTTTATCAGGATTCTCACAGCAAATTATTCAGATACTCAGACAAGGAGACTGAGGTTTAAGTATTGGCAACAGTTAAAAGGTGGTGTTTAAAAATGTATGTGTCTCATTTCGGAGGTTATGATAAATGAATTGAAGTGGTTTTGTGTCTTATGCTGTCCTAGTGAAATACTCTGGGTGATTAGAATTCATTGTTACCACTATGCTTTGCTTGTTTCTTCAGATTCTGTCCTTGTATTTAGAGCACATGCTGAATATTAATTGTATTAATTAGGATGAGTGATGTTATGCTGCAATAACAAGCTGCCCGCAATCTTGATAGCTTAAAGCAGCACAGGTCTATTTTTTGTTCGTGTTACATATCCTTTGTTGGTCAGTTGGGGATTCTGCTCCTCAGCATCCATGCTCCATGACTAAGGCTATTCTTCTGGTGAATCAATATAACATGATTGTTTTCTATGTCATAAAATAATATTTTATGTCATCCATTATGTAGATATACCCTAACTTCCTTAATAAATCCCCAATTATTGCATCTCAGTGGTGTCATGGTATTAGTTATCTTATATTACCATCCCTGTGAGAAGATATATTCTCCAGTGTTAAAGAGCACAGTCCTTGGTCAGGTGCAGTGGCTCAGGCCTGTAATCTCATCACTTTGGGAGGCCGAGGTGGGCGGATCATTTGAGGTCAGGAGTTTGAGACCAGCCTGGCCAACATTGTGAAAACCTGTCTCTACAAAAAATGCAAAAATTAGTGGGGCGTGGTGGTGCGTGCCTGCAATTCCAGCTACTCAGGAGGCTGAGGCAGAATTGCTTGAGCCCAGGAGGCGGAGGTTTCAGTGAGCTGAGATTATGCCACTGCACTCTCGCCTAGATAACAGAGCAAGACTCCGTCTAAAACAAAAACAAAAACAAAAAAGAGCACAGTCCTCAAGAACCAGACCCTATGGATTTACTGCCTTGTGTGCCAAAAGCTGTATGACATTAGTTAAGTTATTTAAACATCTTGTGCCTCAGTGTCCTCGCATGTGAAATGTAATTGTAACTGTCTTACAGGGTAACCGTGTGAATCAATTGAGGCTTTAGATGTATATAAAATGTGTAGACTATGGCTGGCTCATGGTGAGTGCATATATATATATGTGTGTGTGTGTGTGTGTGTGTGTGTGGTGTGTGAATAATTCATGATTAAAAATAAAAAATTCTGGGGGTAGAATTTTCAAGTGAGAGGTTATACAAATATTAAGACTTTAAATACACAAAGCAAAATTGAAATGTATTTTTAAATTGATTCCCTGAGAGGAAGTAAAATTACTCTATGGAGTAGATTATGTGCCATGTTCTAATGAGGAGTGAGAAATTGATGAAGCTCTCAGCTCTGTGGATAGCTCAGGGTTTTTTCAGTACTATTTTCTTCCTAAATAACATCAGATCTGCAGTCTCCTTTTATCAACTTCCTCTTTACACTCTGACCTATGACCCACACAGAATTGTAGGAATATTTGTTCTTTGTTAAAAAGCTTATTTCTGGATCTCAGGCTCTCTTTGATGTAAGGCAAGACCATCTGTCAGCCCCACCCTTCAGACCTTTAGCCCCTTTCCTTTATAAAAGGCAAGCAAGAACAATTCAACTTAACAAACATCTTTGATAGACGCAGAAGCCAGTTCCATATTTTCTCTTCATGTTTCAAGGCTCTCAGAAGCATAATCTCCCCCAGACATTTAATACATCCTATCAACATTTACATTTCTCTTAGCATAAAGCTCTATCATCTATACAATGTTTACATGAGGCATGAAATTTCCAAAAATAAAAAATATCACTACAGTATAGTCCATATGTCATTACGAGTATCATTATACTCAGTATTTGACTCGTTTTTCCTGAGGAATCTAAAGAACCTTATGATCTTTCTTGGAGCTCCGTGTACTTACTATATATTGCTTTTTATTGAAATAATGTACATATTACAGAGAAATAAAGGCAAAATTCGCATCTAAGTTGCTCAAATGAGTTGAATATTATAGTTTTGGTAACAAAACATGTGGCCACATGTCAGTGTAATCTGAGAGGCCAGAAATCCCCATATTCATGGATGGAAAGAGTCAGATACCATTGACTTAAAAGCTCAAAGTCTACTGAAAACACAGAGCCCAGATTTAGCTCTTTGTTCCCTAACCCATCTGACTAGCATTTGGTTAATGTCAGTGTCTTGATAATACGTTTAGTGCAATCTCTTCCTCAGCATGATTAACTGTAATAGGGCTGCGGCTGAAAAGGTGTGCTTAATGTATTGTAAAGGGTCACAGATGGGAAGAATTAAGTCCAAGATGCCCAGCTAGCTAGACTATGAAAGACATAATCCATATTTAATATCCTTTCTCATTAACGATAACAGTCACATATAAGCAATTTCAGTTAAGAACTAATGTAAAGCGGTAACAAAGTTAGACGGCATCCCTAATTACAGAAGGTAGGGCTCCATTAGTCCCACCCACTATTGGCTGTTCATCAATGTTAGTAGAAATTAATGTGGCTCTTATGACTATAGGGTGCCCAAAGCAGCTTTTGGTATACGGTTATTTAAGAAAAAAAAAAATAAAAGATCAAATTTATTCCACATCTTCAGTCATTTCTTCTGAAAAACATGATTGAAAAATCATCTAACTCATATTTTTTTCTTTTTATTCTTTTTTGAAACTTAGTGGATATGTATAGGGCAATTTATGTTTCAGTATAAATGAAGCCTCTTTCAAAATATAACCTTTTTTGAGATGGTATGATTTTGTTTAGTGGGATTAATTAAATTTACTTTATTTCTTGCCAGATAGACTTTCTTCTTTTGGATAGTACATTATCAAAATGACCTGATGCACTTACTGATTTACAACCAGACCAATTAACATGAACCTAGTGTCTGCAGCCCTGAAACATATTAAGTTAAAAACAAAAAGCATACATAAGTTATAATGAAACCATCAAGGCACCCACAGCAGAAAGTACCCATGCTTGACTGTGTTTCAATTTAGTAGGAATTTTCCATATGAGTTTGAGACTTTGTGCATACAGCTTTTACCAACTTCCTATTCCTCTTCCAAATGGGATTATCAGCTCAGTGCACATTCATAAACTGGCATTCATTTGTTCAATTGGTATTTATTAATCACTGTACTGGTCAATGTACTAAGAGAGAGACAGTTTTAACAAAATAGACAAACTCTAATCTTATATTTCTAACATTAATATTCTAGAAGAGGAGGTAGGTTGTTCAAAAAATATAAACACAAACAATACATAAATTATTATGAATTTAAGAACAATTTACATAAATGTCTAATTAGGAATTTATTTTATAAAGCCATCAGTACACTGTTTTAAATTGGGTGAAATGGCGAAAGTCTTTTAAAAGGAGGACATTAAATAACATAAGAATTAAGGAGACAGAGTCAGGGAGATCTTTCAGACACGGAAGAGCATGTGCAGGTTTTTTTTATGGTAATGAGCATGGTGACATCAGGAAACTGAAAGAAGGACTGAGTGAGGTTGTTTTTTTTTTTTTTCAGTGTCTTTTGCATGATTAATCTTGGGGCACAAATTATCAACCGGTGGTAAAGGATAAATGCACATATTATGTCACAGAATTTAATTTGGCCTGGCTTAATAGAAGTATTTTTTCATAATTTTGGCTGGATTTTTGCCCAAGACAGGTTCTTCTCAGAAGCTCCAGGCCCTAGGAAAGAATAATGTTCAATCTACCCACGCAGTCTGGATCTAAATGGTTGAATTCTACCCTCAATTGCCTTGCATTGAGCTGCTTATTGCTTTATTATGAATCTGTTGCCCAGAAGCTCCTTAGACATCCTCTCTCTGTCTCAGTCAAATTCAGCCTACTATTGGATTTCTGGTCCTCTTACCTCAAAAGAATGTTTATATCTCCAAATCTTTTTCTGCATCATCTTCTGCAGACATTTTCTTCTTGTTTCTCACCCTTCATCTCTTCACCTTTGGGGCTAAACAAATATTAAGTTTCCTAATTTGTTATTATTTTGTCTTCTGTAAATCAAATATTTACATACTTAAAACCAATTTGCAAAGATCACAGTCAAAAACAGTAAGTTGTTTTTTCTAATAGCATCTCTCATCACGCATATTATTATGTAAAATACATTAAACTATAATAGAAATCAAGAGAATGTGAAGACAAGCCACAGACAGAAAATATTTGCAAAAGACACATTTGATAAAGGAATATCATCCAAAAATTATGAAAAACTCTTAAAGTTCAACAATAAGAAAACAAACTGCCTGGTTTTAAAAATGGGCAAGAGACCTGGACAGATATCTCATCAAAGAAGATGCACAGATGGAAAGTAAACATATGAAAAGATGTTCAATGTCATAGTTCATTAGCAAATTGCAAATGAAAACAATACTATACCACTACACACCTATTAATGGTCAAAACCCAAAACACTGACACCACTCTATGCTGGTAAATATGTGGAGCCACAAAAACTCTCATTCACTGCTGGTGGTAAAACAAAATGGTATACCTACTTTGGAAGACAGCTCAGCAGTTTCTTACAGAACTAAACACACTGGTATGAAATCCAACAATACTTCTTAGTATTTACCCAAATGAATTGGAAACTTATGTTCACATAAAAATACCAGCTTCATTTGTAATTGTCAAAACTTGGGAGCAACCAAGATGTCCATAAGTAAGTGAGTCCATAAATAAACTGTGGTACATCCAGATAGCGGACTGTAATTCACTCCTAATTTAAAAAAAAGCTATCAGACTATGAAAAGACATGGCAGTAACTTCAATGTATATTGCTAAGTGAAAGAATCCAATTTAACAAGGTTACATACTGTGTGGTTCTAACTATGTGACATTCTGGAAAATATAAAGCTATGTAGTTGGTAAAAGATCAGTGGTTGCCAGAGGTTGGTGGGGAGGAAAGAATGGGTGGAGCACACAGGATCTTTAGTACAGTTTCACTGTGTGATACTACAGCGGTAGATATATGTCATCATACCTTTGTCCAAACCCATAGAATGCACAACACCAAGAATGAGCCCTAATGTAACTATGCCTCTATGGATGTATCAGTGTAGGTTCTCGGATTGTAACAAATGTACTTCTCTGATAAGAGATGTTGACAATGGGGGATGCTATGCATGTGTTGGTGGAGGGCAGGGGGTATATGAGAAATCACTGTACCTTCTGCTTGATTTTGCTGTGAACCTACAATTGCTCTGAAAATAAACTTTGTTGATAATGATTATTACTATGTTTGTAAACAAAACAGACCAAAGCTTACAGTCAATTATATTAAAATATATAAGTAAATATATTTGCATTTATACAAATATCACTACAAATTGTAAGAAACCTAATGGAGGAAAAGTAGAGGCAAGAGCATACAACAAGTGAAATTTAAGTTAATGTAAACTTAAAGATGAGTAGCTACTAGTTTGATAAAGAGTGGGAAGGACAATCATTCCAGGAAGAAAGATAAGTATGTGACTAAGAAAGCATGACATCGACAGTAAGGTCAAGAACGTATGTTGAGAAATAGGTATGAATGTAAGAAAGGTACTGGGGCGAAGATGCTGATAGATAAGAAAATGTTTTTTCAAGCTTCCAGGCAATAAATATTTGGTTCTAAGCCTCCTGCATTCATGGATTGTACTTAAGCAGTATCAATGACAAGTGAAACAAATTAAAGTGACAACTTAAAGAGTATATTGAAAAAGGCTAAACGGTATGGAATTATTTGTGAGGCATCCTGTGGCTATTATACTTATTAGTCTTCAATATCAAAAGGTTTTTCATTCTTTGTTTGGTGAATCTTAATACAGGCTTTTCCATATTTATACTATTTGTGTAGATTGGCGTTTTCGGCTTTACTATGCTTTTAGACAATACCTAGAGTTAGACAAATGGCAAAAGCTGAAGGCACAGTTCCCAAGACTGCCCTTAGTTCTGACAACTACAAGTTTGGCTTGGTGGGGTTTTAAAACCACCCTCAGGCTGGATAAGAAGGACTAGAAGCACTCACAGAACTCACCAAAAGCTGTTATTTCACAGTCATGGTTTACTACAGGGAAAGGATATAAATTAGAACCTGTGAAAATATGAGATGTATAAAACAGAGTATAGGAGGTTTCCAAACATGAAGCTCATGATTTCTCAGGATATTCTATCCTCTCAGCAGAGATATATGAAAATATGCAATGAGGATTGCCAACCTGGGAACCTCCCCTGAGCTTTGGTTTCCAGAGTTTTTGTTGGGGCTTAATTATATAAGCTTAATTCATTGACTGGTTGCCCATGTGATTGAACTCAGTCTCCAGCCCATCTGCCCCTATTCAAGAGGCCTGGCTGATACCATGTGACAAGAGGAGCACACCATGAGTTGCCTTGTTAGTATAAACTATCAGGTGTGGTAAGAGGGGCCCACCATGAATAGCAAAGGAACTCCCAAGCAATTTATCAGGCTTAAGCACAGCAACAAACTACACAATTAGGAGAACAGTATAGATGTTTACATTCAGTTATTGTTATGTTGTGGTTGGTGAATAATTTCTATCAGTCACCTGGATCCAGTGTTTTTACAGTTGGAAAATGGGTCAGTTACATCACTTATCAAAAGGTTTTGAGGCATTAAAAACAAGCAGCAGTGGTGTTCAGTGGATTGTGTTTACATGAAATAAAAACTAAAGCCCTAGACAAACCTCAAAACCTTGAAAAATTCTGTGGCAGCATGACATGTGACTAGATTCCATACAAGTCAGGTAGAAAAAGTCCTTGGAATGGAAGTTGGGTAATAGGTGTGACATATTTTCAGGGCTACACCCAATTCTGTATTATCCAATTAAACAAACAAATTGTGTATTATGTGCTTCCCTTTAACTAAAAAAGAAAAGGAGAGAAAACAGGATGGAGAAATTTTGTCTATATTTTTGCAGCTAAAACATCTAGGAAGATGCTATTTTAAGTCCAACACAGTTCATTGCTTTATAGTTAGTAATGTTTTGGTTTGTGAATTACATTTGTATGAAAGCTAAACTCAAAAGTTTTTAATCCAACTCTACCCAAGCCATTGGGAAGAAAATTTCTGAAAGTCTTGATTTTAAGAATGAATAAACAGGATGATGTCATAGATAGGAAAATAAGAACAACATTCAAAATTTAACATCTGTGAGTAAATGCAATGTGATTGATAATCAAAGGCAAGAACTGTTCCTTTTGTTTCTTTTAGATGGAAGCTGAGAAGAAGCCACAGGTGCATACTAGATGCCTGATTCAGATGCAGGAAGAGCTCATTGAGGAAGAGAGATGAATTTCATCTAAGTATCTAGTAAAAAAAAAAAAGTGGGAAAACACATCCTGTGAGGCATAGAAATAATGGTATATTGATTAATGATTCATTCCATTTATATTTAGCATCTAGTATCTGCAGGCTACTGTGCTAAATACTGGGGATACTGGCGATAGAGCAATAAACAAAATAAAAGGAGTAGTGGCCCTCAGGTGGCTTATATTGTAGAGGTGGAGACAAGCAACATACAATTTCTTATGCACATAATTAGATATAATTCCAATATATCTTTAAAGGAGAATTATGACATGCTAAAGAATAACCAGCTGGGAAATATAACCGAGAGAGAGAGAGAGAGAGAGAGAGAGAGAGAGAGAGAGAGAGAGTGTGTGTGTGTACTTTGAAAGAAAGGAGCAATGAACAAAGATTCCAAGGAGGTAACATTTTAAGTCAAGACCAAAAGGATGATGAGAAATTGCCAAGTAAAAACAGAGGGTGTTGGCAAGAGCATCTGGTAGGCTGAAACAACATTGTATAAAGGTCTCTATGATTGGAATTTGGAAAGCAAGAGGCATAAAGTGAGGCTACTATTGCTGACATGATGTACCACCAGGCAAGACCTACTAATAATTTGGGTGTCCAATCTATGGGAAGACATTAAGGGTAAACTGAAATGATCGATGTTATTAAAAGATGACTTTGTAAAATAGAGAATGGATAAAGCAGGATCAACATGGAAAGTAAGAAGGCCAATTAGGGGTCTATATTGTTATATCATCAATCTATAATGGTAGCTTGGACTAGAGTCACAAGTGGACATACAGACAGGTAGACAGATTTGGGAAATATTTTAGGAACTAACATTGACACTATAAGATTAGTAATAGACAATATAATAGCTGAAAAGGGGGTAATGTCTAAAATGACTTCCACATTTTTGTGTCTCATTTTCAAACTGACAGCTTTGAAAGAAAAAACAGGAATTCACTTTAATTTCTTCAAGACTCTTGACTCTCTAACATAAAATATTTGCCTCTTTTTTTGATATTTGTGAAGATGCCCTTCAGTAGAATTAAACATACTTTTGGTAGATGGGATTCTGACCTTTCTGAGTGCCAAATCAGATTCTTTTCTTTAAAAATGGAAAGTGGGGGTAAGGGTTTCTTTGGAAAAGAAAAAGCAGTGGATGGGTGGCAGTGATGAAATATGTTCACAGAGCCTATTCACTTGTCACTTGGCAGTGACCTATATTATGGAGCCTTGCTACCGTTTGTGACAGCTTCATTAGATAAGTCAAGTTCAGGGTTGTCAGAAAAGCTAAGATCTCTTCTCTTCAGTGTTAAAAAATAGTCCAGAAATCTATCTTGGCATATTTGCAGAAAAGAGCCTGGAACCTGCTATCTTTGGAGACATCTGCTTGCAAGGTTGTCCCTTGGCTGGTGTCTATGAGCTTGTATGGCAAATGGTTTCCCACACTAATATAAAACTCTCCCTAAATAATAAGAGTGGCTCACTGTGACTAAATTATATAAACAATATGTTTCATGCTAGACATCTGCTTTCCCTTTGGAAACCTGACATTTTGGTACAAGCTACATAGAGAGTGGCCATGTGACCAGCCCCCAGTAAAAACCCGGAGTGCTGACTCTCTAACAAGCTTCCCTGGCAGAGAACATTTCACACATGTTGTTACAAATCATTGGCTGGGGGAGTAAAGACCATTCTGTGTGACTCCCCTGGAAGACAACTCTTGATAGCTTGTGCCTGGTTTCCTCTGAAGTTGGCCTCATGTGCTTTCTCCCCTTGTTGATTTTGATATATTCCTTTTCCCTGTAATTAATCTTTGCCATGAACACGATTACAGGTTGAATACTATGAGTCCTTATAGGGAAGTATCAAACCAGGGGGTGGTCTTGGGGTTCCCCAACACAGTAAATGACTGGGAAACATTATCTTACTGTCACCTGAGTTATTCCTCTAACAAGGCATTGGACATGGATTTTCAATATAATAATTCAAAAGAATAATGAGCTTGTCATGTACTTTGGGTCAAAATTATTTAGGACAATTTCAAATGTGAGTGCATCCCTTTAATATATCTTGGATTTACTGGATTCACCTGAAGAAGATGGAAGTATGATTAGAACTGTAATTTTGCATGTGATAATCTCCAGGAGTATAAAAACAAAAATGTCACTGATACAAGTACTTTGGACTTCATTTTTATTAACTTGTCTTTGTTGCTCACATTCATATCATTGATGTTATATTCAGACCACAAAGTTTTATATGAGAAGGCTCTAGTATTTAAAATGTTTTCTAAATGAAGATAAAATATCTCAATGACGGTGAAATGAACAATATACGGGAAACAGTTGAAAACTCCTGTGTGACAGAAGATGGAACAGCATCAATAACATTGTCAACCAAAAGTGACCCCTGGATTTGATTGCGATCGTAGAAATGGCAATGTCCTTTCATTTAGGCAATTACTAAGCCTCTTAGAGCAACTTATGTGTGCAGAGTCCAAGATTCTTATTACCTACTGAAACCTTTATTACCCGGCACAAATTTAGCACTCACTCTCTAATGTCCTGCTTTATCAAATCCTCATAAAATATCAATAACATGCCTTGAAGAATTTTCTACTTTTTTTCCCCTCTGGAGCCATAACACAGTTCTTTAATCTCTGGTTATTATTTTTCAGTTGAAACATACTAGGCTTCTCCTGAAATGTACTCCTAACCCTACGTCACCTGGGCCCATGATTGGGTTGACTCGTGTGTGTGTGTGTGTGTGTGTGTGTGTGTGTGTGTGTGTGTGTGTGTGTGTGTGTGTAGTGTCTACAAAAAAGTGTCCTTGGGTAAGGATAAAGAGTAATATTAGCCCAAGCTTCACTTCACATGATTTTTGAACTCATTCTTAAACTCTCCTAAGGTTTGACAATAAAAGCTAAATATTTACCAAGAGATTATTACTTGCCGGATAGTATTCTAACTTTTTAAACTACACTAACTCATTTAAACCTTACAGTAGGTGGAGCACAATGGCTCATGCCTGTAATCCCAGCATTTTGGGAGGCTGAGGTGGGTGGATCACTTGAGATCAGGAGTTTGAGAACAGCCTGGGCAACACAGTAAAAACCATCTCTACAAAAAAATCCAAAAACTAGTGGGGCATAGTGGTGGGTTCCTGTGATCTCAGCTACTCGGGAGGCTGAGGCAGGAGAATGGAGGTGGAGGTTGCGGTGAGCTGAGATCGTGCCATTGCACTCCAGCCTGGGCAACAGAGCAAGATCTTATCTCAAACAACAATAACCACCACACCTCACAGCAGCTTATGAGGCAGATGCTGTGATTATCTTCATTATATCAATGGAGTAACAAGACACAGAGGTCACACAGCTATTCAGGGACAGAGCTAGCGTGGAATGGGTCACTCTGGTTCAAGCCTGAACTCTCAAACTCTGGGACTTACTGTCTCTGAATATTCATCCCTTGTTTTTCATAGTCACCCCCTCAGTAGTGACTCTGGCTCCCTCTAATCACACTTCGTTTGTTTCTGCAGCTTTATGCTTTTCTACATTTTCACCCATGATGTGCTTTGTCCTATGCATTCTCAGCCTGAGAGCTCTTCACTCAGGCGCCCTCTCCTGTAAAAGCGTTTCACAGTCTGATAGGCAGCCTGAGAAACACCGTGCAGACGGCAGAGGGACAATTGTTACCCGTGGGGCTCAGACTTCAAGCAAAGTGTGAAAGATTATTTCTGATTTCATTACTTTCAATTATTTAGACTCCGTTGCCCTAGTGTGAGGAAGTGGAACTACACCAAAAATCTAGACTTCTAACATCAAAGAATGCAATTCCAAAAGACAAAAATTCGGACAAAAGAGGGCCCAGCTCCGCTTTCCCAGTATTAAATCCATGTTTTACTGTAGAACGTGTCAGACAGTTTTAAATTCACGCCGTCAATTCCTACTGGGAGGCTTTAGAACATTTTCCCTTCCAGTGAAATTATATAATTCTCATTAAAATGTTATCTTATGGTTCAAATGATTACCAAATATTATATTCTCTGAATCCAAGAAAGCTGAAATTTTGTAGGGGAAGAAAACTCCACTAACTACTACATGTTTTGTTAACAAAAAAAATCTCCTTAGCTTACCACTTTCTTTCTTACTTTTTTTTCTCTCTCTCTCCTTCCTTCGTTTTCTTTTCTTTCTCTTTCTTTCTCTCCCTTCCCTCTCTCCCATCCATCCTCCCATCCATCTTTCCTTCCTTTTCTTTTTTCTTTATTTCTTTTCTTTCTTTCTTTTCTTTCTCTCTTTCTTTCTTTTCTTTCTCTCTTTCTTTCTTTTCTTTCTTTCTCTCTTTTCTTTCTTTTCTTCCTTCCTTCCTTTCTTTCTTTCATAGTTATAATATTCTAGATACTTTTCAGTCATACCACACTTACTCTTTTCCAGTTTCTAGTTCTCTGTGTCAGAAGTAAAACATTTTGCAAATTTTTTACTGTATAGTGCCAAGAATTTTCTATTTCCTCAGAATATCTATAATGTGAAGCTGATGACAAATCTTAAGGTTTTTTTAAGTATAGTATTTTCTTTCTTGTAAGTGACAGATATTTTCAATTTTTCTCTCCTCTTTCCTGAGCTACTTTCCAAGGTCATTTTCTAATTTGTTAATTCTATTAATAAATTAAAGGAATCTTGAGAGAAATAAATAAATGGAAACTGTAAGACTCATCAACCTTACATATTTTTTAGATATTAGTTTTTTATAATGGAGTCCAGTTTAGAACTATTAGTCAATTGTTTATATATGGATTCTCTAGGAAATATTAAGAAAACTTAGAGATTGGCTGAAGCTACTTGAATGCAGGAAAAACTTAAGTAGTACTAAGTGATGCCCTTCACCAAATAAAATTTTCCTGAACATGAAATTATATCTTACATTGTTAGCTACAGATTTCACAAAAAGGGGTTATATGTAAGAACCATGATGGAACATATATCTCATAAAAGTTTATGATTCAGGTCCCACTCACATTTAATGAGCATCTGTAATAACAAGTAAATTATAAAATGCAAGTAATAAGAAGATAAACATTTAGAAAATATTAGACAGGTGGATAGACGGATGGATGGATGGATGGGTATGTGAATGGATGGATGGATGGATGGATAGATGGATTCAACACTGACTTTATATAGAGAGTGATGATGATTTATTATTTCTCCAACTCTCATTTTTACCCTGTGCTCTAGAGTCATATAGGTGTTTCTACTTGATACCTACCTGGTGTTTCAAACTTAACACATCCAAAACGTCTTAATTTTTTACCCCAGTCATCTACCTCTCTTCACTCCCATCACCCTCCAAATCTACTTTTTCTCCAGTATTCCACAAAACAGTTCTTTACGCTACCATTCATTCCATTAGTTTCCAAGCCCCAAAATGGATGCATTTTCTAGGTGTCCTTTCTTCAGCACCATCTTCCTACATCCAGTCTATCAGCAAATCCTATCAGTTTATGTTTCAAATGTATCCCAAATCCCGGCACCTCTCACTGTTTTCATGACCATTCATTCAAATCTCTGTGCAATAACATCCTAATTTGCTTCTCAGTTTCTACTCTCCCCTTCTACAACCAATTTTCAAATAGCAGAAAATAAGATATTATTATGCCAATCTTATTCCCTGATGGAAACTCTTCAATGGTTTTCTATTGCACTTAGAATAAAATTAAGATTTCTTTTTTTAATTTTTATTTTTTTAAATTTATTTATTTTACTTTAGTTGCATACTATATCTGGCATTTCTCCCCATGTTATCCCTCCCCACCCTCCCCTCCCTCTCCACCCCCCGTTATCTCTCCCCTACCCCCACCAACTGCCCCCTGCGTGTGATGCTCCTCTCCCTGAGTCCACGCGTTCCGTTGTTCAACTCCCACCTATGAGTGAGAACATACGGTGCTTGGCTTTCTGTTCTTGGGTCAGTTTGCTGAGAATGATGGTTTTCAGATTCATCCAAGTCCCTACAAGGAACATGAACTCATCGTTTTTTATGGCTGAGTAGTATTCCATGGTGTATATGTACCACATTTTCTTTGTCCAGTCTATCATTGATGGGCATTAGGGTTGGTTTCAGGTCTTTGCTATTGTACACAGGGCTGCCATGAACATACGTGTGCATGTGTCTTTATAGTAGAACGATTTATAGTTCTTTGGGTATATATCCAATAGTGGGATTGCTGGGTCAAATGGAATTTCTATTTCTAGATCCTTGAGAAATCGCCACACTGTCTTCCACAATGGTTGAATTAAGTTACACTCCCACCAACTGTGTAAGAGTGTTCCTATTTCTCCACATCCCCTCCAGCATCTGTTGTCTCCAGATATTTTAATGATCGCCATTCTAACTGGTGTGAGATGATATCTCAGTGTGATTTTGATTTGCATTTCTCTTCTTATGGCCTAAATGATTCACTAGTGTCAGGTCCCTGCATACCTCTCCTGGGTGATCTCTTACTGTTCCTTGCATTGCCCATCCTGCTCCATGCCAAACTCTTTCTATGAAGCCTCGTCACTAAGCTGGTCTCTCTGTTCAGAAAGCTGTTCTTCCAGCCCTTTGCCTGGCCTGGCTATTTCTATCATCTACACCTCTATTCAAACATTATCTTCTCAGAGAGGTTTTCTTTAACCATCCTAATCAAGTAGCTCCCTCCTTGCCCATTGTATTACCCTGTTTTATTTCCTTAAAATCACCTATCATTGTCTGATACTATGCTATTATATATATTTTTATTATATTTATTTGTTTAATATTTTTCTTCTCCCAATATAATGCAAGCTTCATGTGGCAGGGTCCTCGTCTGTTTTATTCACTTCTGCGTTTCCAGTGCCTACCATGAGGATTGCCATGTAGCTGGAGCACAAATAATATTTGTTGAATAATTGAGTAAATAGATTATATCAGATAATTTGCACAACCACCTTGTAAGATGAGTGACATCATCACTGGAATTTCAAGGCAGTAAAATTAGCTTTCTAAAATCACACCTTGTCAGATTCAGGATTCTTCACACAATTTTTAGTTTCATCTCCATCAGTGATGGTACCTTTCAAGTGTTTCCTCATAGTGAATAGACATTTGGATTAATGTTCAATTTAAATGACATTACTCAGTATATTTCAGTCTCACCTTAAAAATAAGTCAACTTTCCACATACCTTAAGGATCATATTATGTCAGAACAAAGACACAAAGTTTTATTGCTGCCTATGCAGCTTGAAAACAAACAACCCAAGAACTGCAAATTAACTGGACGTAATTTTGGTTGTGTTGTTCTCCAGAGCCCTTTCCTGAATGAGGAAATAATTGAGGAAAAATGTAAGTGAAAAGGAGAAGCTTTCATCTGGGACACATAGAAAGTGTAATTGAAAACTTAAGCATGTGCCAATCACTTTCGGAGAATTTCAGAGCCTGGAGACCAGAGGTTCTCAAGAAATGAGTCATTACTACAAGAACAGAGAGCTGCAGTAGGTTAAAAAAGGGATGTTGCTGCAGCTTTTGGGTTTGCACTTGTTGCAGTTTATTCAATTTAGATATCTTTCTAAAACTTTAGATCAACTCTAAAAAGAAATATCACAGGCAGGCATTTGTTTAATTCACTAATTAATATTTGTGATAAAAATCTTGGGCTTTAAATAAAGTACTGGATCTATTCCTGTGGTTGTGGGAAAGCAGGAACTTCTGGTATTTTTCACAAGAACTTTTACTTGGAAATATTACTGTGGTGAGGTGAAGAGGGACTTCACAAAACAGGGAGTGCTATGCTATACCACAGACATCAAAGATACCAGCTCTGGTTAAAGACAGCAGTTAAAGGTTAATGGTTAAGAAATCTTCATCACTATTAATATCAACAACTTTACCCAGCACCAGTGTTGCGGAAGAACTGAGAGTACAAATAAATCTATTACACATTCTGTCAGGAATATAGCAATCTATAAAGAAAAATAATATGTATGCCTAAACTATTATCCATTTTTGCTTTTAGGAGCACCCTAATTTTTTTTTTTTAGGAAAATTCTTTTGATAAGATGACACAGCCAGGTGACTTTTATCCCAAGGAGCTGCCTGTCTCTTATTCTAAGCCCTTGTTCTAGGTGCTGTGGTTCAGTTTTTTCTTAGTATTAGCTTCCTGATGTTCTCTTTATTTATTTATTTTGAGATGCAATTACACTCTTGTTGCCCAGGCCAGAGTGAAGTGGCACAGTCCCTGCTCACTGCATCCTCTGCCTCCTGGGTTCAAGTGATCCTCCAAATTACAGGCACCCACCACCACACCTACTTAACTTTTTCATTTGGTATTTTTAGTAGAAATGAGGTTTCACCATGTTGCCCTGGCTGGTCTCGAACTCCTGACCTCAGGTGATCCACCAACGTTGGCCTCCAGAGTGCTGGGATTACAGGCGTGAGCTACTGTGCCAGCTCCTGATGTTCTCTTTAGCTTAAGTTACCTAGAATTCATTTCTGTTGTTTGCAACCAGAGAACCCTAACTAATTTTTATACTAAATCTTTCTGAAAGATGGAGATTTAGTACTTTGGAACTTCAGAATGAGAACGTGCTTATCTTTTATCCAAGGGGACAAATTCGACTATAAGAAACACACAGGGGTAGAGAATAACATGAACGTCTCTTAGATATTTTTATTTAGAGAAGGCACATTCACCAAGAATCTTAGCATTACTAAAGAAGTGTACTGTCTACCAATACCGAATGATTCTTAGAAACAACAAAAATCAGTCTTCATTTTAGACAATTAAATTTGTCAAATGAATTCAAGAGCTGCTAGAAATCCAAAAGGTCACGTTAAAGAACATGGTTTTTCACATATCCATGAAAATGAATTGATAGAGAAAGCAACTGAAGAAGCTTGAAGTGTCAGATTTCTTTCTGTCACTTTCAACAGGAGGAGTTGTGACATTTTTATGGGCCTGAGGATTTCCTAAGAAGCTTCCCCATCAGGGAGGATCCAGATCTCTCTGCTGAAGGGATCAGCAGGAAGTTGGGTCTATGCCTGTGGTTGCAGGAAGCTGGTGGTACATGTGGTGAGATGCCACTTTTCCATGAGCCCCAGACTTAAAGAAAAAAAAAGTAGGGGCTGGCCATATAGCCTCAGAATGATGCTGGCAGTAGCTTCTGTTTACATTACTAAATCAGAGTCAGAAGCTAATGTATTTGGTATGATTGTGCACGTCCAATGCAGAGAAAGATTTCTGCCCCACACTTAGTTGTTGGTAAGAGTAATTCAGTCTTGTATTTATGCAATAATGTGAAATAGCTACCAGAGACCTTAAGAAAATGCCAGACACTTACCCACTTACAACAGTCCAAAGACATTTATTGTCTTACCTTGAGGCAACTAGAATTCCTGGTTCTTTTGACATTGAAACCATCATTCCAGCACGCCAGTCTTGAGGACTGCTAGGAGCTGAAGCCTCCCTTTGTACCTTTTAGAACTTGGCAGTCAGTCAAGGACATACATATGCTCGTCTTCACTGGGAATCACTTCACTGGGCCTTCTCAGAGTGAGGCCAGGAGCCCTGCCTGATCCATACCTGCAGAGCCGTTGTGACCTTCACAGTGGCATGGCTTAGACCCACCACGCTCCTGATGAAGCTTCTTTTTGCTTTACTGAGGCTCCTGATAAATAATCCTTTAATCAGCAAATCAGTTTATGTCACAGCACTTTCATTATAAAATATTTTACATAACAAAGCTTGAGACTAAACACAACCCTGACACATTTTCTTTTTTCTTGGTCTCATTAGGTAAAACAAGTGGACATTCTTTATTTAATTAGTCTATTGCAATGTTAAGACATTCAATTCTATTTTAGATACAAAATTGGGAAAATTAAAATGAATTTTAACATATATCATTCTTATATATTATTTATTTCTATGAAAAATATCAAGATATAATCAGCGAATTTTTCAGTTTGCCTTATTCACTGGGGCTTAGGATGTTAAAGGAGGGGATGAAATTCAGTTTAAACTGAATTTTTAAAAAACAAATATGACAACTGCACAGATTTGAGAGTACCTAGTATCAAGAATCATTAAGCCCTTTATTAGCCTATTTTTGTAACTCTACAACCACATTTTACAATTGCATGTTAAATTAGGGTTTACCAAACAAAGACTCATACTCTTTAATCCTGTATTTCATTCATAAGAAAGATAGATATCGTTTTGGTTGTTGTTATTTTTTCCTTTTATTATATGAAATGGTTAAAAATAGCAACACAGAGTAAAAATATATCAACATATGGAACATGGATACGTTTGTTTGTTTTGTGTCCTTAAATTACAGTTTGCAAGCATTTCAGATTCCCCACACATACACTCACATTTGTTAGCTGTTATTACAGTAGCTATTATGCGAATGGATAAACAGATGGTACCATAACACGGGGCTTTCTAAAACCTGCTCTCTTCAGTTGTTCCTTCTATAGTTCTAGCTGTGCTGAGCTTAAACAATAAGATTGTTAGAGATTGTTAAGATTAGTGAAATCATTTATTTCACTAATATTGGGAAGAGGCAAATAATATTTTAAGTGCCTGTTTTGTAGCAAATACTGCCCTGAAAATTTTCTGTTTGCTAAAACTAAATCTTCACAGCAATATTGAGAAGTACAAGATTATCTCTAAATTATCCTCAAGGAAACTGAGTCACAGAGGTTACCTAGCTTGTAGAGGGCTACCCAGCTATTCTGAATGGCACCAGACCCCAAATCCAAATCTGTTTGACTCCATGCTCTTTCCATCCATTGCTTGCTAAACATTTTTTTGTAAAGTACCCCTAAAGGCAGACGAGAATGAATATACCTTAGGGAGTCTGGGGGTGTAGTTCAAAGGGAAGCACAGCAAGTGTGAAATTTCTTTGAAGTTTCATCTTTTATCTTTAACATGCATACAGTCTACTCCATAGTATATCTATATTTGTTTTAATATGAAATGTTTGTTTTCTCAAATCTTGAAATAAAACTGAAACCCTAGAAATAAGCATTGTGTCTATCCTTTGGCCTCTAGATTCCTCCATGGGTACCGTGGATAAAAAGCACAAACCATTCACAATACAACCTCTAAAAAATAAGGCATACAATTTTAGTCCTATTGGTTTTAATGTGAAATCTCAATTTTCCACAGTGGTTCTTTAGAAGTGACAAATTAAAGCACTCCACTCTATGCTTCCACAGCACCCTGTACGTTTCTTTTATAGCATTCATCATATTTGTAATTACTTGTTCAATATCTCCTTGCCTCATTAGAGTATACATTTTATGAAGTAGAAATTCTGTGTTGGTTACTTCTATATACCCAGCACCAACCCCAATACCTGGGACACAGTAATGCCAGATACATATTTGCTAAATAAATCTTTGATGCCTTTTGCTTGCAAAATTTTCATTGAAGACTTAGAGTAAGAAATGATGTAAGTGAGATAGTCCTTGCTCCATCATTACAGAGCTCATGTAGATTTGATATTAAGGTACCTACTAGAACTGAACCTACAGTTCTAACTCTTCCTACAGAACTGATTTGTTCAGTGGCCCTAAATAGAGGGAATGGTGAGAAGTAAATAGTACCAAGGCAGGATATAAACTTTTCATGGCTTCACATCCTCATCTAGAATAAGTACATGATCACATGTCAGGGTTTCAAAAGCCCTGGTGCTTACACTTGGTATGCATGCTAGCCCACATCTGGATAGGGAGACACTGACTTACAGAGAACCACACTCACATTTAGAATCAGTATATACTAAACTGTATATATTATAATAACTGTAATAAGTACAAGCTATTAGCAAACAACTTGTAGGCTCAGGCAGCAATCGTCAGACCAGTTTTATTTTTACTTTTTTGCAATGGAAGGCAAAAAAGAGATTCTGGAGTAGCTGAGGATAGATCTTGTAAATTAGAGGTTTTCTGAGAGTCCAGAACACCCTGACTTTGATTTTGTGCCACATCCTCAGGTGACTCATCTCCAGGAAATCTTTGTACCCCTCCCTAGTAAGTTGGGCTCCCTTCTCTGTGCTCCATTAGGAGTTTGGATGAAGTCTATAAATGTATTTAATTTTAATTCCTAAAGGATTAAAATTAGGATTCATTTAGTGAAAGTCTCTTGAAGACAAGTACTTCATTCTAGTCATATTTGTTGCTATAGCTAAAGACTGGCACATAGAAAACGTTCCTTGAATAGTTTTTGACTAACTGAATGGATAAATCGTACCACCGTTTTCTAGGACTTCCTGGTTTTTATATAGATTTATAAAGGTGGATATGAATGTTAAATTGTATTAAATAATTACACAAATGAACTAACCGATTAAACAATAACATCACAGGTAACTACAGCTATCAAAAAGGGTTTGATGTTGTGGTACCAGAAATATTAGAATATACGTGCTTTGTGGGATTGGCAGCATTTTTCAGTTTTAGTAAACCTGCAAAATTTCTTTCTTTTTCCTAAAAATGTCCTCTCTCTGCTGAAGCTCAGAGATGATATATGGATAGCCCTGAGATTGAGTAGACAAAAAAATACACAATGAAGGTAGTGAGCTAGCATAATGCTGATGGCACTTCCTCAAAGCCAGGTCTGAAAGCTGTTTGAGCTGGTGATTTTGGAAAGTGCAAGGGAGGGACAATGAGGAGAGCGGAGGAAGAGAAGGCTGCAGCAGGCTGCAGACGAACGTTGGTTGGAGGATATGCTCTTGCTTCTTGGTGGCGGGCACATGGTGGCTGGCAGTCATTGACTTCATTGTAATCTTAAACCTACGTAGATCAGACTCTTGCTGCTGGTGTCTGTGGGGTAATTTCAAAGCAATGCAAAGCCTTTCTTGGGTACGGAGTTGATAAAAACAGGTGCAGAATAAGTAGCTCCCCTGAGCATCCCCTCTTTCCCTTCTAAACCTCCAAGTCTGATAGATTATAGACTAGGGAGTTTTCATCTCCCCATACTGCTTCTCCTAAAGAGTTCAGAATGAAAGTCAGGTTGAAGGATTTCCCCCAAGGGAGTGGCTTCGTGGTACTACGAACTCTCTGCATTGGGCTTCATCTCTTCTCTCTCTGAATTTAGCATTGCTGTCATACTCTAGGGGCCCTTCCTAACATACAGGAGCAAAGAGAGAAGCTAAATGTAAAGTTACATAACAAAATCAATTGATGTTTGAGAAATAATATTATATAATATTGCAGAAGAAAGGCAAAAGCTGAACAACATATACTACCTATACTAGCTAAGATAGAATTAACAACCCATCTGAAGCAGAGCTATTGACACACATAGACCAACAATGAAAGGCTGTCATGACAAATATGAGAAGGAATATAGAGAATAATGTTGGTATCTTCAAGCAGGTACAAAAATCATAAAAAAGAAGCAATTGCAAACATTAGGTAAGAATACCATAATAGTTGAAACTGAGAAAGCAGTAGATAAGATTTTTTTTGTTTTTGTTTTTGTTTTTCTTTTTCTTAAATTTTTTTAAATTGCATTTTAGGTTTTGGGGTATGTGTGAAGAACATGCAAGATTGTTGCATAGGGTGTTGAACAATGATAAGGCTTTTTAAAGAGTGAACTTAGCTAGAGAAAAAATTGGTGAGGTAGAAGATCAGAGGACAGAAAGAAGGGATAAAAGAAACCTAAGACATACAGAGAAAATGATAGGAGTTTAAGAAGAAGAGAAAAATCAACATGAAAAGAAGGATATATTTGGAGAAATACTGAAGACAAATTTCTAGAACTCGTGAACACATTAGGTTAAAACAGCAACTGAAGTGCATAGGAAGGAGAAGAGAAAAACCTATATCTAGATACCTGAGAGTGACGTTTAAGCATGCCAAAGTCCTAAAGAAAATTTTAATAGCTTCCAGAGGGGGAAAAACAGATTACCTATGGGAGACTGAGAATTAGATTCAGACTTCTTAATAGAAACAGTGAAATTGAGACAATAATGAAACAACATCTTTAAGTTTTTAAGTAAAAGAAGCTGTGAACCAAATTTGTAACCAACAAACTTGTCATTCCAAAATTAAGGTGTAATATAAAAATATTCTCTCAGGCATATAAGACATCACAAGCTTTGCCAAAGACCCAAATCAAAACATTTTCAAAGGAAATTCTCATTATTTAATCAGTCCAGAAGATTCTATGTGAAGTTGAGGTAGTATAGCTTATTGCTAATTGAAATTTGAGGCATTATTAATATAATAGCAAGTGGAGACAAAATTAAAATGGCAATCAGCTAAAATACTTATTCTACTAGGGGAAAAATATACATATTAATTGTTTTAAGAATAAATAGGATTAAATGATTTTAAGTACATACAAGAAGCCCAGCCATTAACATAAAAATGGAATGTATAGGCCAGGTGTGGTGGCTCATGCCTGTAATTCCAGCACTTTGGGAGGCTGAGGGGGGAGGATCATGAGGTCAAGAGTTCGAGACCAGCCTGACCAACATGGTGAAACCCCACCTCTACTAAAAATACAAAAATTAGCCTGGCATGGTGGTGCACGCCTGTAATCTCAGCTACTCAGGGGGCTGAGGCAGGAGAATCTCTTGATCCTAGGAGGCAGAAGTTGCAGTGAGCCGAGGTCATGCCACTGCACTCCAGTCTGGGCAACAGAGCAAGACTCTGTCTCAAAACAAAAAAATAGAATGTATAATTTTGAGCAACTTGAAGGGTACTTAAGCTATATAACCAAGAACCAGAAATGAGGGAAAAAAGAAAAAAAAGAAAGCATTACAAATGAACAATATGAAATATGATAATAGAAATAATTTTATATGACTATAGATATAATACATTTAAATTTGTCAAAACTATCTCTTAATGATACAGACTATCAATTTGGGTCTAAAAACATCCAGTGATGTGTACGTAAAAGGAGACATAGTCTTAGAAAACACAGAAAGCATTGTGTATTCATTTTATATTGCATCATAACAAATCACCACAAATTTAGTGGCTTGAAACAACAAACATTTATTATCTGACAGGTTCTTTGAGTCAGTAGTTCGGACATGTTTTGACTGGATCCACTGATAAGTCTCACAAGTCTGTAATCAGGGGGAAAGTGGCTTTGTTCACATCTGAATGTTAGACTAGGGAAGAAATCACTTGCATGCTCATTCAGTTTTGGAGCCGTAGCCAGTAAGGCGCTACTCAGAAGGCTGAGGCAGGTGAATCACTTGAACCCAGGAGGTGGAGGTTGCGGTGAGCCAAGATCGTGCCACTGCACTCCAGCCTGAGCAACAGAGCAAGATCCTGTCTCAAAGGTAGTAGCCAGTAAGGCGCTACCTCAGTCATACAGGTCCTAGAGGTCACCCACAGAACTGGGTCACATGCGCTTCTCCAGAGGCAGTACATAGTGTGCCTGCTGGCTTCTGAATCTCCAGTCTGAGTCTTATGCAAGGTAACATAATCACAGGAGAGATGGTTCATCACCTTTACTGTAGTCAACTGGACAGAAGCAATTTAGAGTTCTACGCACAATTGAGGGAGAGGATTACACAAAGGTGTGGATAATTAGGGGGGTCACCCTAGAATGTCTCTGTCACACTTGAGAATACAATAAAAATTCACGAAGCCACAAGAATTAAAGCAGATCAGAAGAAGCCACGGCCAGGGAATCTAGTGGTTTATCAAAGAGCAGACAGATGGAGTAAACCTTAAAAATACATTTGATGATATATATTTAGGTAAACTTTCACATAAAACTCAGCATGATACAAATTTTCCAGAGCCAACATAAAACAACAAACAAACAAATAACAGAGAAAAGGAGGTCACTATTATAAAAAACTTACCATTCTAATTCATAAAGTAAAGGAAATAAATAGTGAAAACAAATAAGCAGTAGGTGATGAAGCCGCTGAATATGAAAAGAAGTGGATTTCAATACAGCCAGAGCAGAGACACTTCCCTTATGGCTAAGAAGTATACAGTCTTTTATCTAAAGAAGGAATTGGAAGTCAAAATCAAAACCAAAACATGTAATTTCTTGTCTGCCAAATATATAATTAAGCTTTAGAAAGCTGTTCAGTAAACTATAGTTCATATTTCAAAATGTGGGATTGTTCAATTGTTTTCAGTTTATCTTTTGTTTTCTTATCATAGTCAACCCTCTTCCAGGTGGTAGTATACATAAATATAAAGTTGCATAACGTGAATTCTGGAGCAGGTAGACAGAAATACTGGGGTGCCAGGGGCTCTATTTCTGTTTGGAGCTATATCATATTACATACTCCTCCTTTGTTTCTCTTTACAGCACAATTCCTTGAAGCCCTGATACTTGCTTTCTCCAGGGCTCATGTCCTTTCTTGAACCTGCTTCAGCCCAGTCTTTATGACTGCAGACACATTGCTCTGGTTCAAGTCACAAATACTAATCTCTCCCTTTGCTAATCTAATGTCAGTCTCAGTGTGCATCTTCCTAGACTCATCAGTAGTGTTTACCTCCCTTGATCTTTGACCCTCCTCTTTGAAACTCAGGCTTCTCTTGGTATCTGAAACACATACTCTGCTCGATCTCCCCCCACCTACTTCACTGATCACTCCTTCTCAGATTCCTCTGCAGGATCCCCCTCCTTTCAGCAAACTCTATTTGTGGATGTGCCATGCCAGAAGTGAATCACCAGGACTTTCCTCTATCTACCTTGGTAGTTTTATTCAGTCTACCATGCCGATGACTCCTGAATGTCTATTTCTAGCTGCCAACAATGGCCCCACTCTCATTCACATTGTATATTGTTTTTCAGATTCTTTCCTCCATACGTGCTCTCCTCATATAAATAGAAAGTCATAATCATTTCCCTAACAGGACTGCTTCCTGACTGCTCTTTCTCTGTAATGTCTACCAGCCCTTTCTTTGCCTTTAGTGCCTTACTATGGGCTGAATTGTGTCCCTCAAATTCGCTTACTCTAAAAAAAAAAAATCACTTATTTTGAAGCTCTAATTCCAAATGCCGTTGTATATGGAGATAGGGTCTTTAAGGAAATAATAAAGGTTAAATAATGTCATAAGGGCTGGGATCTAACTTCATAAGATTGGTGTCCTAATAAGAAGTGGAAGAGAAACCAGGGCTGCTTCTCTCTCTCTGCCATGTGAAGACATAGCTAAAAGGCAGGTGTCTGCTGCAGGAAGAAAGCCCTCACCAGAAATTGAACCCTGTTGAAACTTTGATCTTGGACTTTACTGCCTACAGAACTCTGAGAAAACTATTGTCTGTTATTTAAGTCACCCAATCTATGACATTTTGCTGTAGCAGCCCAAGCTGACTGGGACATGTTTTTTCAAGTCTCTGATGTCATTCTTGTATAGCACCAGGCATACTGCATTATAATTGTTTGCTTACTTCTCTTTCTCTCCAACTAAACTGGAAAATATTTGAGTGCAGGCCTTATTTTGTTTATTTCTATTTCCCAACAACCTGCAAATACCCAAAGCATACTAGATATAAAGAAAGAATTTTGTAACTGATTTGATTACTAGACATGGGAGAAGGGAAGTTTTGTGAAAGATTAGGCCCTAACTTCTTTCCTAGACAGAAGGTTAGTTAATTTTTACATAGAAGTGGACCTTAGCAAAACCAATAAGTAGAACATTTCACACTCTCTCTATCATAAATATATATTACGTATCACTATACATATGATGTATGTATAATTTTCACTCAATTTATATATACATTTCTCTCATATATATAGTAGTCTCATATATCTGTACACACTCATATATATTTCAGTATATATGAGTATATATAATATATTTAGTGTATATATATGTACAGATATGAGACTGCTATATATGAGACATGTATAAGTAAATTGAGTAAATTATACGTGTGTGTGTGTGTGTGTGTGTGTGTGTGTGTGTGTATTTGCTGATTGTTTCAATGAACTCTTAGGAAAAACTTAGAGTTTTTAGCCAAAAAGAATGGAAAGACAATTTTATCTGGAAAAAGCCAAAGGACAATTCTTACCAATTATTTAGTCCCTGTAAAATATTTTGAATATTTACGTATCTGATGGGCCCTTCTAGATGTAGGGATTTTCAATTCTACCCCCATGTGGCAGAATCCAAGCATTTTAATTTTGCCATTTATTACTGTGATATATATCTACCATGTCCTAGATAATGAGCTAAATATTGAAAATGCAATATTGAACAAAATGAACATAGCACCTATTGTCATGGAACTGATGATATTGGATCTAAGTACCTACTTATCTTTCATTTTGTTCATGTAAATGTTGGAGAACATTCAACAAATGTAATGCTTTTATTTATAGCACACTTGCTTTAAAAATGCCATTATGGCCATGACTGGCCAGTGCGTTTAGCTGTTCCTTAAAGCCAGTTTATGATAACAAACAATTACAAGTACTAGAATGAAGCCGCATCTGTTATATTCTTCAGTGGAGACAAATCTTTTGGTCTTCATGTTGCCACTACATATCGCAATGGCTAGCATAAAGGCAGTGTTGAATACATGTTTGTTAAATGAACTGTCATCCTATTTCTTATAGCTGGAGAATACACATCTAATTTATGTAACAGTGGTGGCAATTTATTTGTAGGTAAATTGGAAAGAAACAGGTTTCAGACACAACTGTGTATCTAGGAAAATGTACGAATCAAAACTCATATTTTCTATTTAAACTGAAACTTTTTCAAAGAAGTCAACTCTTTAATGTGACTTCTTTTCATTCCTGCTTTACTGGAGCTAATGAAGGATACCCTTGTCATGTTCAAACCTAAGATAATGGCTGATAACTATAATAACTATCTGTTGATTGACTGGTTAGTGATTTTAGCTATGTGATTTTTCATTGTTAATTAAAGACTTCTGATGCTCAATATACTTCATGTTAACTTCTGATGCTTCATGACTGAGAGTGGAATATTTCTTGAATTTATTCACTTCTCTCTCTCATCTATCTCCTCTATTCTCGGCCACCACCTCTCTACCCGAATGCGATAACCTCTGCCTGCCTTCCTATCCATCTTCAACAATGCAGTTAAAGTGCGTTTCTAAATATGCACATATGATCTTGACTCATCTCCATAAAATCTTCATGGGTTTCAACTGCATGAAAGATAAAATCCTTAATTCCTGATGTTGTCTTTAAGGTACTCAGGATGTGACCTCAGTCTCCACTACAGATTCATCTCTAACCTTCTGCTCTCCACTCATCCCTTATATCAAGCCTATTGTGTTTCCTCAAAATTTTTAATGTCCTTATGTCTCAGGAATTTTGCAAATTTGGTTTTCTCTCCTTAGAACCTTGTGTCTTCTAGTTTCTGCCTGGCTCACTTGCACTCAGCCTTTAATTTCAGCTCAAATATAATTTCTTTCAGGATGTCTTCCCTTAGAGTTTCCACTTCTAAATCTAAATTGAGTCTTATTGTGATACACTTTTTTAACAATTTTTTTGAGACAGATTTTCTCTCTTGTTACCCAGGCTGGAGTGCAATGGCATGATCTCGGCTCACCGCAACCTCCGTCTCCTGGGTTCAAGCAATTCTCCTGCCTCAGTCTCCCGAGTAGCTGGGACTACAGGCGTGTGCCACCATGCCCAGCAAATTTTTGTAGTTTTAGTAGAGACGGGGTTTCACCATATTGACCAGGATGGTCTCAATCTCTTGACTTCAAGATCCACCTGCCTCGGCCTCCCAAAGTGCTGGGATTATAGGCGTGAGCCACCATGCCCGGCCTGTGATACACTTTCATAGCACCCTCTATAATTCCTTCATAGGACTTATCTCAGGTTGTAATTATATAATTTTGAGTATGTTTAATAATTACCTGCTCTCCCATATAGCTTGAGAATATCCCCAGTTTCTAGCACAAAGCTGTCCTTTAGATAAATTCATTTACTTGATGCATGAATGAAGCAGTGAAAGTTGTTGGCACAGAAATTAAAAGTCACATGCATGACATGGGTAAGAGCCTCTAGAACACAACAATTTCAAAGAGGAAAGGGGATGCTATCTTGCATTTGCTAATCCCAGAATAAAGCACATATTCGTTAATAATATAAAGAATTATCCACATTAGCCAGGAGATTCTTAACAGTTCTATTTTAAATGTGTATATGATAAAACCTCTAAAAAAAACAAGGCTTTCAAATACAAAAGAAATGCATAGTTATAGTTAATATTGATTGAGAACTTATTGTATTGAATACATCCTCAGTATTGCAGGCAATTCTTTCAGTGATCCTGTAAGATATTTCATTGGTGCAAAAGTAATTGTGGTTTTTGCCATTAGGTGATAGTAACACTTGCCCCAATTTGAGAATATGTCTAGTTCCTAGTATAAAGCTATTCTTTAGATAAATAAATAAAATTGACAGAATAATAAGGAGCTGCAAGTGGCAGAACTGGCGTATGAAAACCTAAGCAAGCTAATTCCAGAGTAGGTGTATGCTATTGTTCTAATTGGAATGTATTTAAAATTTCCATAATTTAATTGAGCAAATATGTCTTGAGGATCTACATGTACCAGGCACTCCTCTAGAGCACTGAGGATTCAGCCGTGATCAAAACAGATACTTATTGCTCTTGCAATTCTTACACTCCAGTAGAGGCAGACAATAAACATGGAAATACTGTGATAGCTTCAGATAGTGATCTTTAGAAATAAAATGTAAGGATTTGCCCAGTGTATCACTGGAATGGGGAGTCAATTTTAGATTGGATAATCAAGGTAGGGATATCTCAGGCCAGGCCTTTGAACTGAGACTTAAGTGATAACAGGGGCCATTTCAGTAAAGGTCTGGAAGAAGTGAATTTTGCAGGAGGAACCCTGACAAAAAGCCAGGAAGTCAGGAAAGCTCCAGTCGTGAAGGAATGCCAGTGTGGTTAGAGGACAATGCACAAGGGAAGATGCAAAAGAGACGCAGTCAGAGAAAGAGGCAAGGGTGAATCTACAGAAGACCTTAAAGAATTTGGTGAGTGTAAATTATATTCTAAATTCAATAGGAAGATAATCCAGTTTAAGACAGGAAAGTCAGAGCATCTGACTTCAATTTCAACTTCACTTTTCAATAACATAGTTTCCATTAGTAAAATTGTGTTGCATTTAAAAGTATTGAATATAATTTTATCAATCTGCTATTCGAAGTGAAATTGGCTAGAATTGGTCATTTCTAGGATTGTCAGTCATTTGTGCCTGGAAAGACTTTTCCCGAGAGAGACAGTCCTTGGAAACCTGAAAAGGTCCTGAGGCTTTTGCCTAACGACTTTAACCATAAACAACACCGCAGCCCAGTGTGGTGGCTCACACCTGTAATCCCAGCATTTTGGGAGGCCGAGGCGGACAGATCACTTGAGGTCAGGAGTGCGAGACCATCCTGGACAACCTGGCAAAACCTCATCTCTACTAAATATACAAAAATTAGCCAGGTGTGGTGGCTGCTCCGGTAGTCCCAGCTATAACATAAAAATTTCTTGGACCGGGAGGTGGAGGTTGCTGGTCATCCAGGGTCGCACCACTGCACTCCAGAGTGGGTGACAAAAAAAAAAAAAAGCTGTAAATAGTGTGACAATACATTAGTACTGATCCCCAAGGTAAATAATAAAAATAATATTTCTATTTTAAACAAAGATTCTTTTAAACAAAATGATTATTTTCTTTCCACTTATGATGATTCTGATAAAAGTCTGTGACTATTCCAGGCTCTCAGCTACATACTTTGTTGAAATTTTATTCTAAACAATATGTATTACCCAGCCACAGAAACTGCTGCTGTTACTGACATTTTAATAGTCTTTTATATTAAACAGTGAATGACACCATGGAAGGAATAATACTCTTTGGAAATGGTGAAAAACAGAATATTCTCCAGATTTCTTATTTTTACATTTTCTTTTTGTTAATGAAAAAAAATGACAAATTCCTCATGAAGTTATGCAACAGCTAAAAGTAGAAAGCAACATTAGCTAATGCAATAAAATATAATCTATGATTAATTATTAAGCACACATTCCTGAATTAGGCACTACTGAAGGTTAGGAACATGAGCAACTTCACTGAGGGAGAAAATTGAATTTACCAGGCATAAGCTCCCTCCAGTGTCATGACTCAAACTTGACTATAATAATAATATAATAGCCGTCATTTATTAAGTGCATACTATGTGTCCAGTATTGTGAAGTGATTTACATATATTATCTCATTTGTTCTCGGTAAGGGCCCTTTGAAGGAGATACTGTCTTCATTTTGCAGGCAAGGAAACTGGGGCTTCAGGTCAAGTTATTTGTTCTTATCCTTACCTTGGTAAACAGCAGAGTTGTTCTATGTGATTTCAAAGAATATGCATTGCACCTAACCACTATGCCTATTACTTTCCTTCTATGATTGAGTTTTCGTCTAATTTGACCGCAGCTTTTTCCTGGTCTATAGCCGTTACTGATAAGTGCATATTCTGAATTTCAATATTTTTACCTTTTTTCAAGAAGGAACTCAAGCATGCATGACTCTTTCCAGAACCATTATATAACTAACAGCATGTCATTTGTTTCGAAACTGAACTTCTTAGCTCTGAATAGCAGCTTTATTGATCATTTATTCTATGACCTTGGGCAAATAAGTTACCTCAGTTTTATCTTTAAAGATAGAATATAATATCTATGTCATACGGTTGTGAAATAAAAACATGTCTTTCATAGGAAGCCCTTGTAATAGTTCCTGGTACACAAAGGCTTCAGTAAATGTTAGCTATTTATAACATTTAATGATGTAATTTCATTAATGGTCTGAAATTTAGATGCTAACAAAGAATCTTAAATATTTTATGCAAAAAAGCCAGGAGTTTCAATAGATATTTCAATAATGAACAAAGAATATATCAAATCATACTAGAATATATTTCAAGTTCTTTTTCATTCATTTTTAACTTTCTCTACTTTCTCCATTTTTTTTCCTCTTAATTTACCTTCTTCTTTTTCAACAACTTGACTCTAAAAAAACTTAAATGGAAATAATAAAATCTTGCCCTTAAGGCAATACATACATTCTCTCTCTCTCTTTCTCTCTCTGTGTGTGCCTGTATGCTTGCGCTTGTGCATGCGTGTGCACGTGTATGTGCATGTGCGTGTGTGTGGTGGGAAACGTAAGTTGCAAATGTGAAAAATAATTAAAGATTGTATATGCCTGCTTGCTTTATACAGGTAACAGGCTGATCTTCCTGTCATAGAGATAATATATTTTTGCCTGCTGTTAACAGGATGCTATTTAGAAACTGGTGGCCATAACCCCTGCTGGCTTTTTGTTGGTCAGTTCTCCCTGGTAAAATATTCTTTCAAAAACATTGATAAACTGGAGTGGCATCAAAGGAGAATTACTTGTTTATGCACATTGGGAGACTTAAAAAAATCCTATTGTATGTGACACAGAGAAGCTTGGAAGGTTTGAACTTGAAATGGAAATATTTTGAATGCTTGAAGAGCTGTCTTAAGGAAGAGAATTAATTCAGTCTTCCATGGCGGCCCCACAGGGGAAATTTAGGACAAAGAAACCAAGGTTGCAAGGAAAGCCTATTTCAGACTGATATAGCACAAACTTTCTGGCACTGAAACTTGCCTGAACACAAGGAATATACTGCTTTGTGAGAAAGTTACCCTATGGGAAAGTTCACTGTCAATAAAGTTTTTCAAGGAGAGGTGTTGGATCTTCCTGTGGAATGTGTTATAGTAGAGACTGCAGTATTCAGCTGCAGACTGAACTCCCATCAGTCTTTCTTCCCTCTCTCCCTCCCTCCCTTGTCTCTCTCTTTCTTGTCTCTCTCTCTCTCTCTCTTTCTTTCTCTCTCTCTTTCTTTCTCTTGATGAAGTTTTACTGTTTTTGCCCAGGCTGGACTGCTGTGGTGCGATCTCAGCTCACTGCAACCTCTGCCTTCCCCGGTTCAAGAGATTCCACTGCCGCCACAGCCTCCCAAGTAGTTGGGATCACAGGCATGCACCGTCACACCTGGCTAATTTTTTATTTTTAGTAGAGACAGGGTTTCACCATTTGGCCAAGCTGTTCTTGAATTCCTGACCTCAGGTGATCCACCTAGCTTGGTCTCCCAAAGTGCTGGTGTTATAGGCGTGAGCCACCATGCCTGGCCTCTATCAGTATTTCTTAAGCCTTAATTTGGAGACCAATGCCACTCTACCCACAGAATGGAAAATGGAAAGGCAATGGGTTTAATTTTACATAAAGATAAATATTTTTTTAAAGGATATTCTTTGTTCTAAGTTAATATTCTTTTTTTAAAAAAAAAATTTAGTCTTCTTATAATGCAATGGTTAAAATTGGGATAGAAAATTGCTCCAGGTGAAACCCTGGACAAATGTCTTAGCACTTGTGCAGTCCTGGGTAATTGCACATCTTTCTGAGCTTCAGTCTTTCAATTATAGAATGAGGAGACTATTATTAATCACAGAGACTGTTCTAAAGATAGAAAAAGATGATGTCCAGAAGTTGCTCTGCAGGCTGGTTGATACCTACTCATTAGATGCCTGCCTCTGCTGTAAAAATATTTACTTTCAAGATATGGTGGTATGGGTAGAAAGAACTTTACATAGTTTGTTTTACTGACTTAGCTATTATCTAGGTTATACATTTACATGATCCAAGATGCAAACAGTCCCAAAAGTTTCCACCAGGTACCACCAATTTCTCTTCCCTGAAGGCATCAATTATTATTCTGTTTCTCTCAATGTACTTTCAGAGATATTTTATGCTGATGTAAGCAAATGCATATAGGTGTATATATTCTGCTTCTCCTTTTTATTTTCAACTGGTCATATATAATATTTGCTGTTCTATAAGTTTTAAAAATAACATATCTTACATATCACTTATAATAGCATATAAAGAAATTCATCATCGTTTTTATGTATTCTATTGTAGTCTATGTCTTGTGTTCTATTGATGTCAAGTTGCGCTACCTTGCTAACTAGTCTCCTGGGTATTTAGTTTGCATTCAATATTTTGCTACAAAAATCATCATGCAGTAAACAACCTTGTTCATTTTATGCATATGTAACATCTGTAGAAAAACTTGTAGAAGCAGAATTTCTGGACAAACATGTATTTATGTTTGCCGCTGTGATTTTGCCACATTACCCTCTATCAATGATATGCCAGTCAAAACTTCTAGTAGCAATATATCCAAGTTCCTGTTACTCCTATCTGTCATCAGCATGTTATCATACTGGTTGATCTTAGCCTAAATGGAAGGTGAAAAATGGTATCTCAGTGTATGCTTAGTTTATATTTCCCTTTTAAGTAAAATCAAGTGAGTTTTTTCATGTCTGTATGTGGTAAGCAGAATTCTAAAGGTGCCCCCCTAAGATTTTCATTCCTGTTGTAAAGGTAATATAATCAAACATGACTTTACATACTGTTGTAAAAGGACTTTGCAGATGTAATTAAAGTTACTAATCAGTTGACATTAAAAGCAGAACAGAAAATGTAAGAGTCAATCAGAGATATGCAGTAAAAGAGAAAGGCAGGAGAGGGAAAGCAGAAGGAGAGGTCAGGGAGATTTGAAGCATGAGAAGGACTCAATTGGCCATTGCTGGCTTCGAAGACAGAGAAAGGGTCTTTGAGCCAAGGAATATAGGAGCCTGTTGAAACTAAAAACAACCTTTGCTCATAGCAAGTAAATAAATGAGGACTTTAGTCTCTTTGGAACAGAATTCTTACAACCTATTAATAAGTGTATTTAGAAGCTCCGAACTATACAATAAAAAGGGTAAATTTCAATGTTTAAAAGTTTTACCTCAATTGAGAAAGAAAAACAGTGAAATTCATTTTTTTAGGTTAGAAAGTGATAAAACAACTTTTACAACACTCAGAAAACAAATATAAGGCATGAGTTTTTATATCCTTCAAGGGTAAGGCCATTGACAACCAACCAAAGGAAGTTTTGAACAGGGTGGCTACCTGGGAATATCATTCCCACGGGTATTTGCTCAGGAATGCAGTAGAGAATAAACTTCTGTCAGTACAAAATGACTGGAGAAACTTCATTTATAAGATCTATGAGGTGTGAAGTGGACATATTTAACTGTAGAACTGAGACAAAAAGAGGAAGATAAATCTCGGCAGAATAGTATATAAATATAATATGCTTTAAGAATAAAAGGTATATTTAGGATATTCTTGAATTGCTATAAAGAAATACCTGAGACTGGGTAATTTATAAAGAAAAGAGGTTTAATTGTCTCATGGTTCTGCAGGCTATACAGGAAGCATAGAGCCAGCACTGCCTGGTTTCTGGGGAGACCTCAAGGAGATTTTACTCATGGTGGAAAGCAAAGTGGGAGCAGGCAGGTCACATGGAGAGAGCAGGAGCAAGAGAGAGTACCGGGAGGAAGGGAGGTGCCACACACTTTTGAACGACCAGATCTCATGAGAATTCATTTACTGTCATGAGTCAGCAGCAGGGGAATGGAGCTAAATTATTCATGAGAAACCTGTCCCCATGATTTAATCACCTCCTACACTGGGGATTACAATTCAACATGATATTTGGAGGGGACACATATCCAAACTATATCAAAAGGCATTATACGACTCACAAAAATACAAAATAAGGAGAACTAATGGGAAATCAAATTAGCTCCTCGATATTTTCATAGATTTTAATAGGGGGTGTAAGGATATTAGCTGAAATTCACAAATGAAATAGTTTAATATACTTAGGAATAAAAACAGTAAAACTAAAATTATATCAGTGGTTAAAATCAAAAAGTGAGAAACAGGAAAGAAGAAAATAAATAGAT
Organism: Cheracebus regulus; assembly: GCA_963574635.1. NCBI lineage: Eukaryota > Metazoa > Chordata > Mammalia > Primates > Pitheciidae > Cheracebus > Cheracebus regulus. The sequence continues at coordinate 38,017 of CAUYQU010067714.1, read as the reverse complement.
ATTGCCTAATTTCAATATTGCTCATAGTAAAAACTAAGCTTCCAAAGAAACTTGTGACTTAAGGGTGTTATATGCAGTTATTAATATAAATGTAACAACTGGAGAAAAAAGTTATACATTCTAAATATCAAAAGAAATACTAAAATCACAGAAAACTCAAACCACAACATGAAAGATATTGAAAAGTTAATATGAAACAATACTGTCGAACTAAGACTAAACCTATCACTCATATCAATATGAACTATTGCACATATTAAAAGAAAAATCTTCAGTTTGACTAACAAAGCAGAATGCAGCTAAAGCCTATATGAAAAGATATGCTTAAAACAAAGACAGTTAGATAGTTAAAATGAAAAGTCTTGGCAAAGAAATAACAGGCAAATGCATATTAAAAAAACCTATCAGTCATGATGTTAATAACAGATAAATGAAATTCAGGCAAACAACAACAACAAAACAAACAAACAAAACCTGTTTTCCTTGCATCATTATGCCAATTCTATAAGTAGAATGATTTTCCTTATTTCAGAAATTTTAACTGTTATTTGGGGAGAATTAAAACTTATACAAAGAAAGAAAGAAGAATGATTAAATAAATTCCCATGAAGCCATCTCTCAGCTTCAAAAATAATCAAAATTCTGCCATGTTTGGTGCTAGGGTAACAGGCAAGCCACATGCTGAAGAATAAAACTGGATCCTCATCTCTCACCCTCTACAAAAGTCAACTCCAGATGGATCAAAGACATATCTGAGACCTGAAACCATAAACATTCTAGAAGAAAACATTAGAAAAACCCCTCTAGACATTGGCTTAGGCAAAGACTCCATGTCCAAGAACCCAAGAGCAATTGCAACAGAAGCAAAAATAAATAGATGGGATTCAATTAAATTAAAAAGCTTCTGTAAAGCAAAATAAATTATCTGCAGAGTTAACAGGTAACATACAGAGTGGGAGAAATTCTTCACAATGTATACATCTGACAAAGGACTAATCTCTGAAATCTACAAAGAACTCAAATAAATCAGCAAGAACAAAACAATCTCATAAAAAACTGGGCTAAGAACATGAATAGACAATTTTAAAAGAAGATATACAAATGGCCAACAAACATGAAAAAATGATCAGCGTCACTAATTATCAGGGAAATGCAAACCAAAACCACAATGTGGTACCGCCTCACTCCTGCAAGAATGGCCATGTTCAAAAAATCAAAAAGTCATGGATGTTGGCCTGGATATGGTGAAAAGGGAGCGCTTTTACACTGTTGGTGGGAATGTAAACTAGTACAACCACTATGGAAAACAGATCTCCTTTTCCTTAAAGAAAGTACATTTGATCCAGCAATCCCCCTACTGAATGTCTACTCAGAAAAAAAGAAGTCATTATATGAAAAAGATACCAGCACATGCATGTTTATAGCAACATGATTCACAATTGCAAAAATACGAACCAGCCCAAATGCCCATCAATCAATGAGTGGATAATGAAAATGTGGTGTGTGTGTGTGTGTGTGTATATATATATATATCACATATATATATATCACATATATATGTATATATATATCACATATACATATATGATCAAAAGGGAACACTTTTACACTATAGGCGGGATATGCTTGTTTGAAAACCAAACATTGTATGCTGTTATTCATAAGTGAGAGCTAAGCTATAAGAACGCAAAGGCATAAGAATGACGCAATGGACTTTGGGTACTTGGGAAAGGGTGGGAGGGGAGTGAGGAATAACAGATTACACATTGGGTACAGTGTACACTGCTCAGGTGGTGGGTGCATCAGAATCTCAGAAATTACCACTAAAGAACTTACCATGTAACCAAACGCCACCTGTTCCCCAAAAACCTATTAAAATAAAAAAAGAATACTTAGAAAAGGAAAAAGCACAAAAACAAACAAACAAAAATCCATTTTTGCTTTATCCACCCACTCTGCAACTCTGTTTTGATTATTCATTAGTATTGGTTGTCTTTTTTTTTAGTTAAATGTACAAACATTTAGATTCACTAATCTTAACTGCATAATTTTGACAAATGTATACACTTCTTAACCCAAATCCCATGAAGATAAAATATGTTTCTGTCCCTCCAGAAAGTTATCTTATGCCCCTTTTCAATTAGTCTCCCCATCAAAGACAACACCTATTTCCATTTTTTTTTTTTTTTTTTTTTTTTGAGACAGGGCCTTGCTCTGTTGCCCAAGCTGAACTGCAGTAGTGTGAACACAGCACACTGCATCCTCGACCTCCTGGGCTCAGGCAATTCTCCCACCTCAGCCTTATGAGTAGCTGGAACCACAGGTGTGTACCAGCATGCTTGCCTAAGTTTTTTATTTATTTTTATTTTTTTAGAGAAGGGGTCTTAGTATTGCCCAGTTTAGTCTCAAACTCCTGAGCTCAAGCATTCCTGTTGCTCCAGCCTCCCAAAGCGCTGGGATTACAGGCATGTGCTACCATGCCTAGCCCGAATTTTTAAAAAAATATACTTATGTTTGCCTGTTCTAGAACTTCACATAAATAGAATCAAACAGTATGTAATATTTTGAATCCAGCCTTTTTTCACTCAGCATATCGTCTCTGATTATTCATTTGGATGTTGGGTATGCTAGTAATTTGTTCCTTTCAATAGCTTAGTATCATTCCACATTATATTCTTTGTATATCTTTTCTTCTTTGAATTATTAATGAAGATAGTATATTCTTCTATACAAACTTATTATAGAGAATGTTTCTCTTTTATTTTTGCTGAATAAATACTAAAAGTAGAATTTCCATGTCTAAGGCACATATATGTTTATCTTTGTAAAGGACTACTAAATCTTTTCTTAAAGTGGTTGGATCATTTTAGATCCTAACCAGCAATATGTCAGTCTGGATACTCCATGTCATCCCAATATTTGGAGCTGTCAGTCTCTTAATTTTAACCATTCTTGTATCTTTGTAGTGGTATTTAAGTCTTAATTTATATTTTCCTAATAATTAATAATTCTGAGCACTTATTCATGTGCAAGATTAAAGTTTTTTACATATTTGTTCTATGTATAACTATATTTTTCTTCAGTGCTTTAATTATATACATAATATATTTATATAAATATATTAAATTTATTAAATATACATTATATATGTATATATATTATATCACATATAATATATAATCAGACCTTCAAAATTCATCTTTATTCACTTATTTTTTAAATTAGTTTTTTGAGATGGAGTCTTGCTCTTGTTGCCTAGGCTGGAGTGCAGTGATGTGATCTGAGCTCACTGCAACCTCTGCCTCCTGGGTTCAAGTGATTCTCCTGCCTCAGCTTCCTGAGTAGCTGGAATTACAAGCATCTGCCACCATACCTCACGAATTTTTGTATTTTTAGTAGAGATGGGATTTCACCGTGTTGGCCAGACTGGTCTCGAACTCCTGACCTCAAGTGATCTGCCCACCTTGGCTTCCTAAAGTGTTGGGATTACAGGCGTGAGCCACTTTGCCCAGCTTATTTTCATTTTCATTTTTTTATTCCACTTTGTTCCTAAGCTATATTAATTCATATTTTACATTCTCTTGCTGTATTCTTATACCCTCCTTGAGCTATTACATCTCTTCTTCATATTTATATTTCATAAAGAGAAAAATTTTGGCATATTTTTAATGATGACAAAATATCTGATCTCAATTTGAAAATACTCCATGAAAATAATTTTCTTTTTTTCTTTTCTTTCTTTTTTTAAGACAGAGACTCTCTCTGTTTCCCAGGATGGAGTGCAGTGGTGCAATCTTGGCTCACTGCAACTTCTGCCTCCCGGGTTCAAGCAGTTCTCTGCCTCAGCCTTCAGAGTAGCTGGGATTATAGGCGACTGCCACCATGCCTGGCTAATTTTTTTGTATTTTTAGTAGAGATGGGATTTCACTATCTTGTCCAGGTGGTCTTGAACTTCTGACCTTGTGATCCACCTGCCTCGGCCTTTCAAAGTGTTGGGATTATAGGCATGAGCCACCATACTCAACCTGAAAATAATTTTCTTCTTTCTTGCAAAGGTTTCATCTCTGCATTTCTGTTACTTTATTTTGATTATTGTAGAATATTTGTGTCAATCATTTCTGGGTTATGTTTAGAATACTTATTTTTGAAGTTAGTGTAGAGTTTATGTATCATTTATTTTTAGGGGCTCATGAGTAGGAGAAACTAGAATTTTTCTAAACTTTCCTTAGACTCAGAATTTGGGGTGAAAAGTTATTTACTCTATACTTTTCTCGAACTAATAGCAATAGTAGCTGTGGCATACACACACACACACACACACACACACACACACATATGTATATACTGAAATTCATGTATGTTCTTAACGTTTACACCCAGTTCTGATGCTGCGAACAGGTGGTTAGGGTTTTATGTTTCAGAAAGTAGCTCTAGAAAAGTACTTTGCTATTCTGACATTTGTGGCTTTCCGGTTCTTTGTGACACTCCTCTTCTATTGCCACTGCCTTTGAAAATGCCTTCTTATTCCAAAATTTGAGGCTACAGATACCTCCCAGTTTTACTGAAAGTATATTTTGTACATTTGTTTCATGGTCTTCTTTCTGCTTTGAATGATTTCTAAGAAAATAAAGAAAAGAGAGAGAAAAAGATGTTGAATCTAAGCTACCATTTTCAAACTGGCAGTGGTGTTTTTTAAATACTTGTTTCATATATAAAAGTTCTATATCAGTATCTTTCCTCCTTCTGCCTAGTTATTTTGCTTTTTAGAATTTTTGGTTATATTTTCAAATGTTGCTAGTCCATAAAATTCAACAGTCTGAAAAGCACTGTGTGAGATAATCTATGGGGTTCTTTCCAGTTTTAATTTTTTTTTAATGATGGGGGCTAAACTGTTTCCCTTACCACCAATAGTGGTGAGTGATGAATACAAGCTGCCATTTGTCATAACAAAGATGCTTTCTGGGAGCAGATATGGTGAAGAACTCCTTCTGCTCAGCTCCTAAAATCTCAAAGGCCTAAGTCTACCCTGGCAGAGTTTATAGTCAAGAGACAGTGTTACTGCTGTTTGTCTGATACAATCCCTGGCAGGAGTTTAGTTATATTTATTTGAAGTAGCAGAACAAAGCTTCTTCATCAGTGGCCACACAAACTACCAGAGCTTTCAAGTCATTTGTTAGTCAATTACATATGGATATTTTTAGAGAGTGAACGAGTGTGTATATGACTCTGAGAGTGTGTGTGTGCATGTGTGTGTGCTGATGATCACTACGGAGTCACTCTCCCTTTGACGTTACATTTTATAGATTCGCATAAAGAATGAATTATATATTTTAGAAATCCAATATATGAAAAATCTATATTTAAAAGTATCATTTAGAAAGGGATCTATTTGTGAATATCTTCAAAGAACAAACTTTCCCATGCATTTCAAATGAATTGATTTATCACCTCCTCAAAATTTTTCTTAGCAAAAATTTAGGAACATACCAACTATATACTGCATGGTACATACATACACATATTTGACTACTTCTAGAAACTAGGAAATGCTCCAGTATTATTCACAACTAACCATTTGCTAGGAAGAAAGAAGCAGCTAAAAAGAAAAATGAGACCATATGCTGAAGAGTTACCTTCCTCCAGTTTCAAATGATCACATCAAATGATGGAAATGAATAACAATCCAGGAGGAGTATGCATGCCTCTTGGACAGTGTTGAATTAAAAGATGTTTAAAGAAGAATACTGCTTTGGTGCTTGCTTTATGAGCAAGCCTTTTTGCAACCACAAAGGATAAGAAATGATCTTGGTTTGCACACAGAAACTAGGTGCTCCCAGTCTGTTAGATACTCAGATATTCTGCAAGACTGATTCATGGTAAGCAAATTCAGGAGGGATTTCTTGACAAACTTATCCCAAAATGTTCTCTATAGAATAAAAATGTATTTTTGTAGAGATCAGAATGCATATATCTACCATCCTGGGCATCTCTTTCACAGTATCAAGGGGAAAGTCAAGGAAAAGAAAATTGCATTTGCTGAGAACCTAGTGTATTTTCACAACTTCTACATGTGTTACCTCCTTAAATCCTCAAGCAATTAATACAGTTCAGAGCAGAATTCAGTTAGTATATGTTAAAAGGCCTGTATTCCTTCTATTCTACTATTATCTCAAGAGAAAAAATAGCCATCTGAAGGTTTGGGGTAAACACAGAAATTGAGCAAAGGGATTCAGATAATCTTGAAGGATAATTCAAACAGAGTCTGTAAAATCCCAGTGGCTTGCTCTATATCCTAAGCTGTTTCAATCAACATAATCATAATTGAATCAGGAGCCCTTAATCTACTAAATCCCAGGTTAATACAAAGCTCCTGACACATTCTGTACCTTTCTTTCTTCATTTCTGCTACACTTAAGGGCTAAGGTTGTTATTTTTTTCTCTTTAAACACTTTTCTATTTTTTTAAGGCTCTCTGCACTCAAGAATGCTTACGAAGTGAGTTAAATTCAACTCAAAGATCTTTCCATTCACATGTATCTCTGAAGAACAGCACATGAGTATTTAAGTTTTTCTTTTCAGTGGGGAAGAGGTGGGCTGTTCCCTTCTTATCTATTAGTTTGCAACCTATCTAGCTATCTATCACTTTAGTCAGGTTTCCCAAATACTGTGTTGGATTGTTCTGGCCAATGGTACACTCTTCTTTTTCTCTTTGTCAAATATTCTCTTTTATCATCTAAACCATTTTTGCCCTATTTATAATTTATCTCCTATGCAACCACTTCTGACACCCAAAGGTGGGCCGAAGGTGACTTTAACCTCCTTCCATAGCTTTATAGTTTATTCAAATTCTCTCTTCCTCAAATTGAGAATTTTGAATGAAAATCCAACACTAAATCACCTTAACGCCAGCTGTCTAAAGAAAAGTTTTACAAATTTCTATTGCTGAGACTCTCTTACCTAAACTAGTTTATATTCCTCCAGAGATTTAGTATCATAATTTGTTTGAATTCTATGAGTTATCCAAGCATATTGGTAATATGTCCCCTTCTGGTTTAAGTTGGCCATTATCTATCTGTATCACTTTCAGCCAAATACAGTCATGTGCTGCATAACAACATTTCAGTCAACAATGAACTGCATATATGATGGTAATCTCATAAAATTACAATGGTGCTGGAAAATTCCTAACTTCTAGTGATGTCTGGTGATCCCGACCCTGTGCAGAACTATGCTAATATTTGTGTTTGTGTCTTAGCTTTCAACAATTTTTTCTAAGTAAAAAAAAAATTTAATTAAAAGTGGGGAAAAAGCTTGTAGAAAAAAGATATAAAGAAAGAAAATATTTTTGTACAGCTGCAAATTGGGTTTGTGTTTTAAGCTAAGTGTTATTATAAGACTCAACAAGTCTAAAAAATGTAAGAGTTTATAAAGTAAAAAAGTTACACTAAGCTAAGATGAATGTATTATTGAAGAAATACAAATATCTTCAACATAAATTTAGAGTATCCTAGATACACAGTTTATAAAGTCTGAAGTACTGAACAGTAATGTCCTAGGTTTTCACATTCACTCACCACTTACTCACTGACTCAGTCACCCAGAGCCACTTTCAGTCTTGCAAGCTCCATTCCTGCTAAGTACCTTATACAGTGGTACCTTTCTAAAATCTTTTATGCTGTATTTTTGCTATATCTTTTCCATGTTTAGATATGTTTAGATACACAGATATTTCCCCTTATGTTAACAATTGCCAACAGTATTCAGCACAGTAACATGCTATACATGTCTTTAGCCTAGGTGTGTAGTAGTCTAGACCATATTGGTTTAAGTTCATTCTGCAATGTAAGCACAATGATGAAATCACCTAATGACGTGTTTCTCAGACTTTATCCCCATAATTTAGCAATGCACAATTGTACATATGAAATAATATGTCCATGAATTCTTGATATGATTTCCTAGCCTGCTAAATGGAGCCAAACAACAGAAAGGGAACCTCCTATCCTTTTTACTCATCCACCCCTTAAAACCGAGAGTCCAGAGTTAGTCCTAAGCCTCCAGTTCCATGCCCTGCTGTGTCCTAAAGACCAAGTGCCCTTCCCAAGGACACCAACCCAAACCCCAGTGAAGATGGTGCTACCTCTTTAATATTGTCCACAACTGGAAAGAGCCTAAGGCAAGAAGAGGCTTTTATAATCCCTCCCTGCTCTTCATAGAAGGCTCAGCTCCCTCAGGCTCTGCTACAGCTTAGAGAGGAAAACAGATGGTGAAACTTTATTATCCCGTCCAAGTCTTTCCATTTCCTTGACAGCTTCATTATATGACATTAAATAGGTCCTGCTTTTGGAGGAAGGTTTATGGATAAAATAGTATGGACAATATTATTCAATTATTCCCCAATCCCTTGAAAAAAAAATCAATCACCTTATCATTATGTTGTGCCTGACATGCAATAGCTCTGAGTTGTTAAAATATATATCGATCCTGGCCCAGTCAATAACACAGTTCTAAGACTCCTCTCAGCCTATAGCATTTACATGGCCTAGATTATTCACATTATACTGGTTTGCTAAGTATTTATTTCAGATGGTGGTTTCTCCCTTAACTTATTTGTGGCACCCCTCTAAAACCTACACACTGACCCCCTTACTCTCTCTAGATCTCCGCTCTGCTTTCCTCTGTGCTGATGCCATTTCCAGTCAGTTTCTCTTCTTGTGGAACGGAACCCCTGGGCATGTATTCTCACAAGAAGCATTCTCTGATATTAACAGTTTGACTCAAACCTTGGGCTTGAAACTCTTTTCCCCTCATATACGGTCATGTGACCATTTCTGAACCAATCACGTTTGTGAATGACAAGGATTATGTTAGCTGATTTAGCTCTGTGTCACTTTATCTTCCTAAAGGATTGGGATTAGGGCCAGTTCAATTTAACCACATGAACTGAGTGGGAAGATGGGAAATAGAGGCTATGCAAGCCAAAAAATACTCAGTTGTGTATAAATGTGCATGTGTTGGGGGAGAGTTCATTGTTTTAGTGGAAAATATGTTTCTAACACCTCAAGTTTGAAAATCTGAGGATGTTTATCCTCAGAAACATTGTTTATCATAGTGGTTAAAGTTGTCTTTACTAATAATATATCTGTATGTGTATGTATGTCAGTATATATATAAAACCAGCATACATAAATACACACATACATACAGATATATGTATATGTAGGTTACATGTACACAGAGACACACATATGCTATCTATAGCTTACTTAACTCTTCTTTAATCTCATTTTTCTAGTGTAGGACTTGTATATTTCTCAAATTTTAATATATTGGTATAACTCAGGTGTCATGTGAAATACTTTTTCACTTAGTCTAAGAAATAATCACCAGCTATAGAAGCGTTTTTATCATTTATGTGATCTGTGCTTAAAAATAATGTACACTGTATGCACTTAAATATGTGCTATACATAAACATAACTGCATATATATGTCTGTGTGTGTAAATTTATGCATGTGTGTGTGTGTGTGTGAAGCCAAAGCAACCAAATTATACTAGGGGCAAATGTTTGGTGTTTGCTTTCCACAAAGGAAGCATTTGGCAGCCATTGCTTGACTAACTCACCCTCTCAATGCTATTCCGAACACAATGTTTACCTGGAGCAAAACAGATTGTTAAGAATCTACCGGACATATCTACACGCTCTAGTTAATTTGCTTCACAGTCATTCATTTACTAGCATGTAAAGCAATCCTAACATATTTTGAAGATTGCTATTTCAGAGAAAACCAAACTCTATTTTAGCTGTTTTTGTGAACTTATTCCCAGGAATTAAAAGGCACATTTCCCACCAGACAAGGAGAGATTATCTCATTTCTTCCCTCTACTGGGAAGAATGTTATTCATCTCTTCTCTCATCTCATAAAATCTTCTCCAGCCTACTAAACTACTAATAGGATCTTGATTCACTGTTATTCTCAAATCTTTTGTTTTGTGCTAAAATAGAAAAAAAAGAATAATGGCCCAATTCCTGAGTCTAAGCCATGTACAGCACTTTGAAGGTAAAATTACTAATGATATATCTGTATGTTCTCTGCTCTGGAACAGAGTCATATCTCACTTCCTTTGCTTTTTTTGGACCTTATGAGCGAAAAGAGGAAATGAGGTGAATTTTTTGGTATCCTCTGAGAGTTCTCTCAGAGTTGATTTCAACTCCTATCTTTTACAGGAGATGGTGTTTACTTAATCTGAATATTGCTCCCAATTGCAAGCCTTCACTCCTGACTAGTGCTTTTGTGGGCTCTGTTATTAACCAGGCAAGTTGCATTAAGCCAAGTCATCTTGCTGGAGTAGAATGCATACTTCCTTGAGCACCTGAATGCACACATGCAGCCTTCTCCTGTGACCCTAAGACAGTCAATGTCAGCACTCATACTAGTACAGATTCTGCAAAGTCCCTACAGCTGAGAATGAACAGCTGGAAAGGAGTTATGAGGATTTTTTAAACCATCAACTTTAAATCTATTATTTCAAAATTCAGAGAAAAAAAAGAAAAACTGCAATAATCATTATCATTTCAGATTAGTGAATAGAATGACTCTCAATGAACATAAAAACACCTAGAATTGAACATTAAACTTTAGGAAAAACTTTTCAGTGAAAAAAATTGGTTTGTTGCTATTTTTAATTCAATTTTACAATGCAAAAACTAGAGTGATTTGCTCAAAACGATGTGGTTAGAAAGTGGGAGAGCTAAGATATATAAGTTTATATTTTGAACAAAAATTCTATGCTTTTTCTGTGATATCACACAACTGATCAAATAAGACATAGAGGTCTTAGAAACAGTTTATCGAACTACTTACTAGATATAAGACACTATTTTTCTTTCTTTAGTGCCTGAAGGACAATAAAATAATTGAAAAAAAAATAGGTTAATAAGTATAGGCATCTGGCTTTGAGGTAAAGACAATTTGATCTTTTTAAAGCATTTGCATAGCATCTAAGGGAGAATCCATTAAATGTCAATAAAACAGCGTATCCACTTTAGAGTGCTTTAGAAATGCAGGAGATGTGGAATTTAAAGTATTGGTTTGGCGCTGTCTAGGAGACAATTCATGGTTAAAACTTGTAAAGGGCAGAGCTAACGTTCCAGTACAGACTTTCCTTACTTCAGGGAGATTGCTTAAGTGCACCATTGTTGTCTATGCTCTAAAAGAACATGAAAAACAAAGAAAGAAAAGAAAAGAAAGACTTACAAAGAAGGGAGGCTCAGCTCACAGCAAGCATATATCAATGGACTAATAAAAATAAAATCTTGAGACTATGGCTTTTATATCATGATCTTCATCCGCTCCTTTTTAGATCTGTGGCAGTGAGATTTAGCCTTATTTCCTGCGGTATTAAATTCAGTACTAGTCATTGAACAACATCTTTACCAGGCACTGATGTAGCTACAGAGAATCAGTCTCCTCCTTAAGGAAGTCTATAATCTTATTAGGGCTTAAAAAAGGGACACACATAACTGTACTGTAATGAAGAATGTCTCAAAGTACCTTGTTCTGTTTTAGTCTAAAGAAGCAAGAAAGATGACAATTTGTGAAAGATATTACAATAGGTTTATGGAGAAAATAGTAATCCTACAGATTGGCATAGAAGCCTCATTAAGGCACTTTCAGACATGGATAAGTTCCAAGTACTAGATTAATTGTAAGTAACGTTATTACTGTGGGACTGTGTAGTGAGTTTGAGAAAACTTCATTTATCTTTTTTGTAAGTTTTAACTGATGATCTGTGTTAAGGGTCATACCATGAGAGTCCTGAAGTTTAGAAATATTAATTCAACAAATGATTATTAAACATTCACTAAATGTCAAGTATTGTCTTAAACAGGAATGACTAGGACATACATGTTTTCTACTGTGAAGCTTAGATTTTACGGGGGAAAGACATAGAAAACACAAATTATTAAATAATTAAGTAGTTTCAATTGTAGTAAGTTATTTCAGGAAATTAAAGCTGATACTTCAGTATGAAGGGAAGCCTGGTACCCTCTAAGGAGTCAAGGAAGGCTTATCTGCCGAAGTCACATTCAATTGAGACTTGAAAGATGTGGGCATTAATTAGATAAAAAGTTTTGGACAATGGGTAAGGGGAGGAGGGACACAGGGATTGTTCCAGGTACATTCAAAAGTCCTGAAATAAGCAGAAATAAGCTTGCTTAGTTCAAGGATAAGAAAGGAAGTCAGTTTGACTGGTGTGTGGTAGTGACAGGGAAGGTGAGGAAGGAATGAAGTTGAGGAAGGAATGAAGGAAAGGTTATGCAGGGCCTGTGGCCTACTTAAAGCATTTTGACCTTTAAAAGCAATGGAAAGATTCTAAAAATCACTTGATTTTTAGATCAGTTTAGGAAAGAGAGAAGGGCCAGATAAATAGACAGTGCTTTTGTTTGTAAGGGCCAGGGAACTACTTCTGCATTGGTGTTAACTCCATTTAGGGAAGCCAACTACAGGAACTCATATGTTTCCTATCTCTCCATGTACTCAGGACCAGGGAATGCAGGCATTTGATCTGGTTGTTAAACGTGGGAAGAATAAACTCGGCACGCTTGGCCCTTTTCCATCTTTGGAAGTCAGTATGTGCTTTCACTCACTTTCCCAACTACTAATCCTTATGCTGAGGCAGCCTCTGTTGCTGGAGAGCAAGGAATTGAGAATTGTGGCTTTTGGAAAAAGCAATATCAAGATCCAGCATTTTTTTTTTATGTTGGCTGGGAACATTGAAAAATGAAACAACAATAATTGGGGGAGCAAAATATACATAGTGAGTGATGAAGCATCTCGTGTTGCCAGAGTATGCCATTTACATGCGGGCAGGATGTTTTGATGTTGGTGGCTTTTGAAAGATTATATGGATCTGCTTTAAACTGCTGCAGCCTGAATGAAAGCTTAAAACTTGAGGTCAAAGGTGTTTTTACTTAGGTGAGTGACCTCAGACTATAATAGGTTTGTCACACCCAAGTAGGGTATTTCTATAGAGGCAGCAACCTGAATACACCCGGGCCTCAAGAAAGGCGTTCAGACCACAGCAAAGATACTTTAGCTTGCCAAAAGTGCTCAGGTGGAGAAGGTGCATTTAGGAGGCTCAAGAAAGGTCTGAAAACTTTTTAGATCATGTCAAAGGACTTCAGCCAAGCAGATTTTGACAAAGTGATGATGGTTTTAGCGATGAACAGGCAATTTCGGTGTGCAGGCCAGTGTAGAGCACAATTACAGTCACTATAAGGCTTGGCATTGCAGGCTAGAATGAGGTATGCAGACACTACTAGCTAGCTTTGAGCTATTTTCTCTTCTTCCAGGTTGCGTTTAGGTCCCATTTCCCAGTCTCTTTTGCAGTTAGCTGGGTGCACATGATTGAGTTTTAGCTGATAGAATATGAGTGGTAATGGTGGTTTACCATTTTTAGCCATGCCTCATATAAACCTTACTCATGTCTTCCTCTACGTTTAACTCCTCTCCATCAGCTTAGTCAGATGAACAAGGTGACATTGGAAGCCATCTATGGGAGATGGTGGAACTAAGGAGAATCAAGAAGTATCAAACATAGTAGATCTTGCTTCCCCCTAAAAAGTAAATGCTTAGGATTTAATTTATCATCTTGCTGGTAGGTTTCTATCAGTTGAGATTAAGTCCACTGGTTATGGATTATGGATTAGACTGACTGACATCCTAAGGACACTAGAAACAAGCAGAATGTCCCCTTCTGTGCTTTCCTTTACTCAAATAACATAAGGGAGTTTCTGCTACGTTTTTAAAAATATTGTTAAGTACTGAGTTCCTAATTTTACATAAGAGAAAAACTGTTCTAGAATCTGGGGACTGTACTGTCTGAAAAAAAAATTTAACTGATTTGAGGCCAGTGCTATAATAATCTTGGATGTCTGCATGCCATTACTATGAGATAAAAATATTAAAACCACAATAAGATACGGCTATACACCCAAAAGTGAATAAAATTAAAAAGACAGTGAACAACCAAAACTCTTGATATTACCATGGGAGTATAAAATGATACATCTATTTGATAGTTTCTTGTAAAATTAAATGTGCTTCTACCATATTACCCAAGAATTCTACTCCTAAGTATTCATCCAAGAAAAATGAAAATTTACCCACAAGAATCTTTGTACAATACTGCCATACAGACACACACACACACACACACACACACACACACACACACACTCACACACACACACAAATATATATATGAAGGCTCTGCAACCACAGAAAATATTTAGGTCAAAAGATGACGATGTATATGTCATAAACTCCAAGAAGCTGGAAACAGCTCAGGCATCCATCCAAAGGAGAATGAATTGAAAAAGAAAAACAATACTGTGGTATATTTATGTAGTAGAAAACCACCCTGTAATAAAAAAGAATGAACTATTCATATATATAACAACATAATGAATTTCAAAAAATATGCTGAGTGAAAGAACAAAACCACCTCAGAGTACACACTTTATGTTTCTGTGTATACATATTTCTAGATCAGGCAAAATTGATCTGTGGTAAGATAAATCAGAACAATGGCCACTTCTTGATGGACAGGGATTTCTTGGGAAGTGGCTCAAGGGAATTTTCTGGAGTGACAGAAATATTCTACTTCTTAATGCAAGTGTGGTGTATATATTTATCAAAACTGTTTGAATTGTACACTTAAGATTTGCACATGACACTATTTGTAAATCATCCCTCAGTGGAAACTTAAATAATAAATAATCTCTACATTAAAAAATGAGGCATAACATTCTGAGCTATGAAAGAACCATCTCCATACCAGCCTAGGCTTGAATTTCTAAAGAAGCCCGAACTCTACCCAGGCATCAAGAATATCTCCAACCACAACCATGAAGAGTAGGACATACAGAGATGAATTTTTGACTCTTTTTTTCTGTGAACTTTTAATTCACATGGAATTTGATTTTGATTTTGATTCTACTGAAATTAAAATTTTATTGAATCTTCAACCTCTTTCTGGTAATTTTATAATGTCAGTGAGATTATATTCCCATTTCAATTATCTATCTATTGGGGTTAAATTTTTTGCTGGTTAATCTTTTTTTTTTTAATCATATGGGTATCCTAATGAGGTCCTTTAATTTTATTGGAGAATCCCCAAAATGCTAGGTTACACAACATGGCTGGACATAATTTGGGTCGGAAAAAAGAATACAGAGCAAAATTTTTGCTGTTGGTACAGATGCTTCAGATCAAATTGACACTGCCTGCTGGGATCCCAGGAGGATACTCAAAGTGGACAGATGTGCCATGGTTCCCAAATGTGGTAAGTGGGCAGGGAATTGTGAGGGCCATTTAGCTGACCCATTTGCTCCCCATGTAAATCTGAGTCCCCCTTCTTAACTGTAGCAATATAAAAGTTGCTTTTTTTCTCTATCTGCACACTTGTCTTATATCTCAATTAAGAATTTGGGTAAGATGGAGAGGTACCTGTGTCTTTAGTGCTGGTATTTAAAAATCAGTAACATTTTAATTATCCACAGAGAGAATGCACAAAGAAATAAAAAGAGGGCTGAGAAAGAATTCTTAAGGTATATTATTTACAAAGTATCTGAAAGAATAAGTGGGTCAATTAAATAGAGAATGAGTGTCTGAGAGGTAGGAGAAGGTACAGAAGGGGAAAGCCAGCCAATGAGAAGCTTTAAGAAGATCCAGTCAGTCAGGTTCAGTGATGCACAGCTCGAAGAGGAGTACAAATCAGAAAGACAATTCTGTGTGCCAGTATCCATTCAACTGCAAAATACATGGCAGTCTCCAAAAAATCTTGCAATACACTGTAATTGTTCATTGCTAGCATGTAATCATGACTGAAATGAACATAAGTTCCTCAAGGGACGAGATTGTGTGTTATTCATTGCGCATGCCTAGCCCCCATTTGCATTGAGCAATGTATTTGTGCAATAAATGGTCTTATAGCCCTACTTCTCAATCTTGAGTAGATATTTCCTTTGTTTTTATTTTACAGGTAGAGAAGTAAAATCCTTGGCCAGAATCATCAGTTTAAATTAGCAGCCGACTCCTGATAATTGTTATCACACTGTTTAAAGGCAGCAAACCATTCAAATCTCACCTCTCTCACTTCCTTTACATCTTTGTTCAAATGTCAATTTCTCAATAAGGTGAACCCTGACAATTTCATTTAAAACTACACTTCTTTCTCCAACCATTCACCCTATTCTATGACTCTTCACCGCACCTACTCCTTTTCTAATACATTATGCAATTAACTTACTTGTGTTTCTAATTTACCATTGATCTAGAATGGAAGCTAGAGTAGATTTTTTTTTTTTTTTTGAGATGGAGTTTCACTTTGTTGCCAGGCTGGAGGGCAATGGTGTTATGTTCGCTCACTGCAACCTCTAACTCTGGTTCAAGTGATTCTCCTGCCTCAGCCTCCCAAGTAGCTGGAGTTACAGGCACGCGTCACCACACCCCAGCTAATTTTTGTGTTTTTAATAGAGATGGGGTGTCACTATGTTGTCCAGGCTGGTCTTGAACCCCTGAGCTCAGGTGATTTGCCTGCCTTGGCCTCCCAAAGTGCTGGGATTACAGGCGTTAAGCCACCATGCCCGGCCATTTTGGTCAGCTTTCTTCACAGATACAGTCAGATGTTTTCAAGAGTGACTGGCATTAAGTAGATAAAATGTATATATTTGGTGAATTAATTAAAAGTCACAGCTCTTTGGAAGCATAAGAGAATGAAACAACACTTTTATAGTCACAGAACTTAATTGGGTTTTAGAAAATATTAAACTCTAGATTTTTCACTTTTCATTATCATAAAATTCCTAAAGCTAATCAATGAGCGAAACATTAGTAGTACTGCTACTTCATGGAAGTTATGTAGCACACTGAGCTATTTGGCAAAAAATCACTCTAAAACATAATATATGTTAACATATGTAAAGTGGATAGTGACTGATTTTCAAAACGTTATTCATACATGTGTGACTTTAATTAGGAAGCTATAATAGATACATTATGAATTTTCATGAAGAAAAAAACCAGCATCTGGACTTGAGATTCTACACAAAGAAAAAGCTGGGTTTCTTTCTCCTTTTCCATAGTTTATAAAACCTACATTTCTTTCAGTCAGAATCCTCTCAGAAATAGCAAAATAAAACTCTAGAAAAATCAATAAGCTTTCACCACTAGTTTTAACATTGGTAATTCAAAGCTTATAAAAAAGGACCATGATTCCACATTTTTAATTTTCTCACAGAACTATAACCTGAAAATATTTTCTATGCATTACTATTTTGTACATGTAGTTTTTAAAGATATGTACTTGTTACAAGTATATTTATCTGAAGATGTTCTTCTTTTTTGTTTCTTTTAAGTTATTAACTGTAAACCTTCTGAGATTTGCGTTTTTAAACATTGTCAAAAAAGATTTACTTCAAGAAACATTATTCTCTTAAATTTATAGAAAATATTTCAAGAGATTATAATTTCATATGAGATATTCATAAAGGATTTTCTTTCATGTATAAACAGATTTTGCCATTTTATAAATGCACATAAAAGCAGTAACTGTTCTTAATTTACTAACATTTCCTTTTGGCTCCTAGAACACTTACATCTTACATAATAAAACAATAATTGTATCTTATTGTTTCTTTAATGTATCATCTTTCCCAAAACTTTGAAATCTCCTGGAAGACAATAAACTGCTGAAATAATTCTTCCCCTCTTCTATTATTAAACATAAAATAAGCACCCAGAAATATTTGTTTATTCAACAATGGAAAATTAATTTAAATACTACTCACTCAATGCAAATAGCTATATATATATATATACAAAAATTATGGATCATCATCCTTTAAGCCAAGTAAATAAGTAATTGTTCTAAGAAATTAAAAAGGTATATTTTCCTTTATTGTTAAATATTAAATAATTTAATCTTGCTTCCTTGCAAAATTACTAAATGAATATATATTGCTTTGATCATTCAAAGCTGTGTATATATAAACGTACATATACACACGTGTATATTCAACTATTTGCTATATACTCTGTTAGATCCATACCACGTTTTCTTTTTTTGCTCCCAATATCTCTTAAAAGCATAATTGTCTTCACATTATAGATGAGAGAACTGAAGATTAGAGAAGCACAACTAATTGTCTAAGGTTTTACTGTCAGTAAGAATCAAAATTGAGATTTAAATGCAAAGATTTAAAATGCAAATTTAACTATATTTCCAAAATATGACACCTAATTCTTCACATGCATATTCTATCTTCAAACAAATGGGTATTACTAGCATATATTAAGTACAGATATAAATACTGAGGCATATTCTAAGAGACAAAGTAGCCTATAAACAGAAATAAACAACTGTAAATGGATACACAGTAAGGCACATGCAGGTACAGGACTGGCTTTCTTGACTTGACATTATGTACATGCACCAAGTAAAAGAGAGCTACATTTCAGCCCTTTTCAATGTGGCTCTTACTTGGGTTACAGAAACGGTAATTATTTTTCATGACAGGAAAAATCAGATAATCTTAATTCATTGTCTCCTTTGCATTTGCTCTGAATCACTTTTCTATCTTGACCTAAAAATTAGTAATGTTTATATATATAGCTTAACAATGCAAAATAATTATCTCATCATCTAAGTTTAACTTTGTACTATTTAATTTGGTCAATATTTGCCATTTGTTAGGCATATGATAGATATTCAGATATTTACTGAGTTTAGAATGTATAATGGATTTTCTCTGAAACTAAGACCTCTAGATCCGTTAGTGTTCCATCCAAACCCCACTGTGAGTTTTATTGCTGATTTTAAATAAGCTGCTACCCAGGCTGTTCAAGCACATGTTTCTTTTAGATCTTTGGCATCTCTGATTTTATTGTACCTTCAGGAATTAGGAAAATCAAGCTGAGTCCTTTAGTTTTATGTATCCTCTCTATAAGTAGCCTCTACAGTAAATATCAAAGCTTAAAGATTTAAATCCTTCCATATACAACAGGATTTATGACAGAAAACTGTAGTATTTTTACTAATTATTACAAATGACAATTGAAAATACCCACTTCTGGGTTTGCTCTTTTCATGACTATAAAAGCCACTAGCATAGGGATGCATCTTTTTGGTTAGGCTCATAATCTTTGATTTATCTTCTTCAACTTGAGAAAATAAGCACTGAGTGGGGTCTGATTTACATTACTGTAACAAGACAATGGCTCTAATCCGCAATCTTCTATTTTGTTTCTACTGTTCAAAGACCAATTTCAATTTTAACTTGCCTGTTGTCCCATTTCTCTCGGTACAAAGCTGTTTTGATTACAGGAGGTGTGGAGGTGGTGGGGGTGAGGTGATGTCAGTGGTGATGGTGGTAGTGTTGTGTGTGTGCATGTGTGTGTGTGTGTGCAGGTGTAAAGGAGGTGGGCTGGTAGAGGAATAGGAGGCAGAGTACATAAGCTGTATTTGTTAATCTGCTTATAAACCTAACAGATTTTTCAGCTGAAATTTGGCCAATGTTAATTGTACACACTGAATTCATGCTGGGAAAATCTCTTTGGAAAAAAAAAAAGAAAGCACAGCCGGTCTGTTATGTAAGATGTTTATTTTCATCCAATCCTACCCACCATAGGCAGTACAGAAAATAGGCCAGTGCTTCTGACCGGTGACATCACCTCATCATCAGGAGAAAGCAGGAATGGCTGATCACCATATTGTTAGTAAAAAGAGTAATTTTCTTTCACAATTGTTTTTCATTTGGAAATCTTTATTTCTGGAGATAGTGGTCTCATCTCCATTAGATGTTTATTTTTTCAGATTCTGTAATAACAGTGAAGCTACCTGGATTTCAATTCTTGTGCAATGCACATAAATATTTATTTTGGTACTGTTTCTCTAGATCTCCAAATTTTAAAAGATTGGATCATTTTAGCAGAACATTGACCATCCTAAGACAATTGTGTTGGGAAGAGGAATAATTATTCTGATATTTAATCTTATGAAGTATTTCATGTAGCTTTTGGTAATTTGCTTTGCAGAATGCCTCCTTTTCTTAGGCTGTGTCACATTATATTTGGGTAGATGGGCATTGTGTTTATTTCATGAATACTAAGAGTGAAATGCTTCGTTTTTAGAAAGTGTCTTAAGCAGGTCATTATGCTATAATATAGACATTTTTGCAATTTATGGTAGTAAAGTGGATGAAATTGTGTGGGTGTGTGCATGTAGCTTTTTTTCTATTCAAAATTAATAGAACACTAAAAATAGGATATTTATTATAGAAACTAATTCAGCTACTTAGAAAATATACCACAATAAAATTAACCAGTCCATGGTTTGTTTATGACAGCTTTGGTAAAATGACTTCTTTCTGTTAAAAAACAATTTTCAGGATTATTCAAATTCACCCACTTTCAAATAATTTGTCTATTCTTGATTCATTCTCCCTCTAGAGGATATCAGTGAGTATTACAATTCAAACATTAAATATGCCAGTAGGTCTAATTTAAATACAGCACGATCCTGAGAACCGTTCCTTGACTTCATTTGGATTCAACTTAACTCAGTTCTAGAAGCCATTATATTAAGGGACTTTGTTTGCAGCACTTTTTTTCTTTAAGCCAGAGTGTCAATATCTTAAAGAGGTTATTTTTATTTTTTTGTTTTGTTTTGTTTCTGTTTTCTTAAACAACAAAATTAAAATCTTAACCCTGGTAAAGAGCAGCTTCATTAGGAAAGATGAGTGTACTGAAAAGGTTAGAGTTTCAGTTTCTAACATAGCAAATGGTGCTTATTTGTGACACTAAAAGTCTGACTAGAGATATTTACATTACATTTGCTGGGCAGTCTCTGGGGACACTGGAGGCCATTTAATGTTGTATAAATTAAATATCACAATAAAAAGTGGTCTAGTAACCTGCAGATATGTCAGTCAAATATTAGAATTGATACAAAAATATTCGTAGACATTCACCCGAAGATGAGTATAGTAAAAGGCTCCTTTTCCTGCTTTCAAGAAAAGTAAATGGTTTGATTTGGGAAAGCTGCCTAATCACTCAGAGCCTATTTTCTCTATCAGTAAATAGGGATAATTATATCACCTTCTAGTATGAAGACCAAATAAAATCTAGAAAATACCTAATATGTGACTGACTTAAAGTAAATTATTTTCTCTTTTATTGTAAAAAAAAAATTACCTGATTGGAGCTAAGAAGTAAAAACCAACAAAACCTTTCAGGAGATTCCCCTCATTTCTTGATTTATTTTCTTATTTGTTCTGTACTTCGAATTTCAGAGTTACGGCATTATTTTATCTTCAAAATGTTGTTACAGCTGTAGAAATGCCAGTCATAGGTGGACAGTCTAGAAAAAGAAATCCATGATTCTATTTCTCAGCGTGGGGCTGTGGGGCTTTATTTCTTTTTGGTGGGACATAGAAAGGGAGAAATAGATGGTTCTTTATGTTTTGACCTAGAAAGAAGTTCAGCATATAAAGTTTAAAAAAGAAGAATGCTATAGAATATAATAATATATTTCTATTTGTATTTTAAAAGCCTAAAAATTATTTATGAAACTTTGCAGGAAGTAGGGAGTAGGCAGAAGGTTGGAAAACTTTTTCTTTCTCTGTACTGTTTACAGTAAAATATTTCCATAGAGAATATACATAGACTCCAGTACCTTAATTTTCTTCTCAACGTTACCCACTGTTTATAGTTTATCATTTTTGTAGGATTTTGCTAGGCATAATTATATATAGAGAGAGAGATATAGATATAATGCTGTTTTCAGTAGGTGTGTCCTGTAGTCTTTGTGAACACTGAATTAGTCACTACTGCTCCATTGCTCCTATGGGAAATACAGAGTTAG
The DNA here is from genome assembly GCA_963574635.1 of Cheracebus regulus. Taxonomy (NCBI): domain Eukaryota; kingdom Metazoa; phylum Chordata; class Mammalia; order Primates; family Pitheciidae; genus Cheracebus; species Cheracebus regulus. The sequence continues at coordinate 16,088 of CAUYQU010067714.1, read as the reverse complement.
GTTTCTGAAAGCCTTTGGTCACAACGGTGTCATCAACTGATCCATCCATAACCTTGTTTTAAGTGTTTTTGTGTTTGAAGGCATCTTATTTATGATTCATTAACATTAAACTCAGAGCCAAAGCACCATAGCTCATGCCCAAACAAAGTTCATAACACATATTTTCACCATAAGGCACATCACAGCCTTCTTGTACTTATGAACAGTAGACAGCACTTCAACACTACGCTTGAGGGAAAGTTTAAACAGTAAAATCACCGTCAAAAAAGCACAAACATTAGAAACACTAAATAGACCATGAAAAGGACACTTGTTTATAGTGTGGAAGCTGAAACAAGAAGGAAGAGCATTGCCTTCTTTAACCTAGAAAGTTCTGCAAGTATTGATTTGGGAGTTATTAATACGAATATATTTTAGCAACTAACCCAGGAATAATGAGAATCAACTGTACACATATGTATGTATTTATATGTTTGTGTGTACACATATATATTCTTTTAATCATACACTAGAAATATATTACATGCACTGTTCTGACTGTTGCTTTACAGTATTGCTCAGGAGACTCTTGAAGTCAGACTGTGAGATCAAAATCTGTCATTATCCTTTAGTAGCTGTGTTGCCTTGGGCAGGTTACCTAACTTTGATGTGCTTCTCTTTACTCATCTATACTATGGAAATTATAAGGGTATTTACTCAATGGAGTTGTGAGGATCAAATTAGTTGATACACAAAAAGCATTTAGAATATATCTGCCATATCATAAACATTATGTATTTGCTGCATCGTCATTTAAAAGGATATTTGGAGAATATTCCTTATTGGCCTGATAGCACGTTCTCATTCTTTTTTAAAACAACATAGTGTTACATCATATGAATACATCATAATTTATAAACATGGTGCCCACAGAGTACATTTAGATAGTTTTGTATCTTTTGCTTCAATGAGAATCATAGAACACATTTTCATGTACACATGTGGAAATCTATATGTAGGCAGAGGAGCTGTGCAGTTTTAATTTTTTGTATATTATCACATTTCTCCCCAGATTATTATAATAATCATGTATAATCAGAAAAAAACTACTTTCAATAAAAAGAAAAGAATGTCTCTAAGTCCTTATCTTTCGCTCAAATGCAAAGATTATTTTTTCTGTAATAAATTGAATAAACGATCACATTTATCATATAAATGATTACAATGACATTTAACGCCACACATTTTTTAGGTTTATTAAACACCAAAAGGTTTGCAAATGTTTTGCAGACTTTATGTAAAGTATCTCTAAGCTTGACAGTCCAGAATATTCTATTAGTCCAGTAGAAAGATCCCATCTCAGTTAAGTAAGAGTAGACCTATCATTTCCAATACTTGATACTTCTCTTGATGTTAGTAACTAACTCCCCATTAAATTCACGTATTACATTATTTAAAAAATGAAATAGCAAAATAATTGATACACCCTGCACTTTAAAGACACTATCATTGGCTGTAGAAACTGGGCAAATCTTGCTCAAAAAGGATTTTTAAAATACAAAGAACACTAATAACTTCTAGAAAATTAACTCTAACATCAAGTAGTTTTCCGACTTCTTCAATATTTCCATTCCTGCCTTCCAAATCATTGAAGGAAAGACATGATTGAGTTTTTGCTTCCTTTCACAACTTCTTCAGAGCAGATCACGTTTCACTTCTTTTATTTCCTTAATTGTTTCTTTCGGAACATTCATTAATCCCTTTACGGGCAATCGCAAAGGTATCTGGAATTCTGATTATGGGCTGTGGCGACAATAACCACAAAGGACTGAGCTGAGGTACATTTTCAACAAGGAGAGGATGTCACTGTACGCTCTCTATGGGATTGAAAAAAGGTTCTAGAAAATAGTGTGAGTCATTCTTATTAGGGGAGCCAGGGAGGAGAACAGCTGTGTGAAATTAGTACCAGGATCTTCCTACCTTTCATTTTAAACTCTTCAAAAGATTTTTTCTGGTCACTTCCTCCTGAGAAGGGCAGCCTAATCAGACATAATCTTTGCTTTTAGAGGTTACCATGGTGACTGACCAGGACAGACTGTCTTCTTTCGGCATCATAAACACACATTTTTTATGGTGCTAAGTAAGCCTGTATACCATCAGAGTCTTTCTGTGAGCGATAAAACAAATAGGGAACATTGAAATGGTTCATAGCAATCAGAAATGATATTTTCCCATATTGATTTTTTTCTTTCTTTTTGCCCTTTCTCTATCTGTGCCATGTCTCTTTGAAGTATACATCAAGGTACAATACTTATTGCAGGAAGAAAAATTGAATGAATCTTTTTGTGTGTGTGGACCAGGATAGTGAAAGATTTTCCTTACAACTTATGTTCTGCCAAGTGAAAGACAATTTCATTCACCGAGATTGACAGACAACAGAGACTCATACACAATCAGAAAGCAGTACTGTGACTAAATGGGTATGCGAGCAGTCACTAATTGGTGAGAAGTGGGGTAAAGAGAACAGTGCATACTAATTTTTTAGCCTCTTGAACAGACTTTAGTTTTTAGAGCAGTTTTAGTTTCATAGCAAAGTTAAATAGAAAGTACAGAGTTCCCTTATACCCTGCCCCCCTACAGCCTCCTGAACCATCAGCACCCCAACAGAGTGGTGCATTTGTTACAAGTGGGGAGCCTGCATTAATGCATCATTATCACCCAAAGTCCACAGTTTACATGAGGGTTCAAGTTTGGTGCACATTTTATGGGTTTGGCAAATGTCTAATGACGTGTATCTATCTTTACAGTGTTACACAGAATAGACTCATAGCCCTAAACATGGTCTGTGTGCTCTGTGTATGCATTCCACCTCCTACCCTAACCTCTGGAAAGCACTAATTTATTTTTTCTACTGTTTCCACAGTTTTGTCTTTTGCAGAATGTCATGGAGTTGAAATCATACAGTATGTAGCCTTTACAGATTGGCTTCTTTCACTTTATAATGTACATTTAGGGTATTCACATTTTTTAAAAGGAAATCTGATTTTCCTTTTCTGTCATGTGATCATTTCATTTTCCTAAGCCTTCTGATCAAAGTGTAGTTAGCGGAAAATGCCAAACACCAACTTGTTCAAAATTTGAAGTCACCTTTTCAGTTGGGGGTTGGGGAGAAAAAGAGCTAATGGAAACACACATAGAAAAATACTGAGAGAAACAAAAACACACTACCACCACAACCAAAAGACAAGATGGCAAGAGAAGGACTGACCTAGATTCTGAAATGCATAAGCTTTAGAAAAGTAGATAATGCCTCAATAAACATATGTGTGCATGTGTCTTTATAATAGAATGATTTATAATCCTTTGGGTATATACCCAGTAATGGGATTGCTGGGTCAGATGGTATTTCTAATTCTAAATCCTTGAGGAAGTGCCACACTGCCTTCCACAATGGTTGAACTAATTTACACTCCCACCAACAGTGCAAAAGTGTTCCTATTTCTTCACATCCTCTCCAGCATCTGTTATCTACTGATTTTTTAATGATCACCATTCTAACTGGTGTGAGATGGTATCTCATTGCGGTTTTGATTTGCATTTCTCTAATGGCCAGTGATGATGAGCTTTTATTCATATGTTCAGTGGCTGCATAAATGTCTTCTGTTGAGAAGTGTCTGTTCATATCCTTCACCCACTTTTTTATTTTTTTTTCTTGTAAATTTGTTTAAGTTCTTTGTGGATTCTGGAGATTAGCCCTTTGTCAGATGGGTGGATTTCAAACATGTTTTTTCCACTCTGTTTGTTGCCGGTTCACTCTAATGATAGTTTATTTTGCTGTGCAGAAGCTCTTAAGTTTAATTAGATCCCATTTGTCTAAGTTGGCTTCTGTTGCCATTGCTTTTGATGTTTTAGTCATGAAGTCCTTGCCCATGCCTATGTCCTGAATGGTATTGCTTAGGTTTTCCTCTAGGGCTTTTATGGTGTTAGGCCTTATGTTTAAATCTTTAATCTATCTGTAGCTAATTTTTGTATAAGGTGTAAGGAAGGGATCCAGTTTCAGCTTTCTGTATATGGCTAGCCAGTTTCCCAACATCATTTATTAAATAGGGAATCCTTTCCACATTTCTTGTTTTTGTCAGGTTGGTCAAAGATCAGTTGGTTGTAGATGTGTGGCATTATTTCTGAAGCCTTTGTTCTGTTCCATTGGTCTATATCTCTGTTTTGGTACCAGTACCATGATGTTTTGATGACTGTAGTCTCACGTATGTTTATTATGACACTGTTCACAATAGCAAAGACTTGGAACCAACCCAAATGCCCATCAATGATAGACTGGATAAAGAAAATGTGGCACATATACACCATGAAATATTATGCAGTCATAAAAAAGGATGAGTTCATGTCCTTTTCAGAGACATGGATAAAGCTGGAAACCATTATTCTCAGCAAACTGACACAAGAACAGAAAACAAAACATTGCATGTTCTCACTCATAAGTGGGTGTTGAACAATGAGAACACATGGACACAGGGAGGGGAACATCACACACTGGGGCATGTTGGGGGTGGGAGGCTAGGGGAGAAATAGCAGGGGATAGGGAGATAAGGGAGAGATAGCAGGGGGCAGGTGGATAGGAGAAGGATAGCATTAGGAGACACACCTAATGTAGATGACAGGATGATGTATGCAGCAAACTGCCATAGCACCTGTATACCTAAGCAACAAACCTGTGAGTTCTGCACATGTACCCCAGAACTTAAAGTATAATTTGATAAAAAAGAAAAGAAAAATAGATAATGACAGATGGATGGGGTGAGGGGGGAGCTAGGGGAACCTCTAATGGTGAGTGAAGATGTATGAGAAGAATCCCTTACCAAAAAACTACCTTTAAGTTGTGGACTCTCCGAAGCACACAAATGCTATTACCCATGGGTTGAAGAACCAGAACAATCCTCTGCACCCCAACTCCAAATTACCCAGAGAATAGAAGAAATGCCTGGAGAGTTGTCAATATTCTCTTTGCTGGTAGACTATGACTCAGTGCTAGTGCTGGTCTGAAGTATTCTTCAATTACCTGATTTAAATTAATTGCCTTCTCCGTATAGTCAGAGCTCTTTGGTTATGACTCCTGTGAGCAGATTAATCATTTCAGGTTTTGCATTACTGTTATTTATGTTCTAGTCTTTCTTCTTCACTGGACTGCAAATTCCTCTAGGACAAGCATCTTATTTTTCTTCAACTTCGTGTTATGCAAAGCACATTACAAACAGGAAAAATTCAGTAAGCACTGGTTAAATCAAACTGAGCTTAAATAAATAGGTGTAGGATAGGAGCCCTTCTCCCAACAAAAGGGCATTTATGAACAGCAAAGTTCTTTATCAATTTTATTATAGTCTAGCAAAAATGATGGCTATCATAGATTAAAAACATGGTGAGTAAACATTTTGAGATACTCTCTATTTCTTATCCCCTAGTTCCCCATTAGTCTTTGAAAAAAAAACAAAACACCAAAAACCTGAACTCTTGAAAGAAGGAATTTGAAAAATATATGGATTATTTTGCAGTAAACTAGCACACAATAAAACATCACCCCCCCAAACACACACACCAAATATCCTTATAAAGAGAACTCTGGGTAGGGGTGGGGGAGAAATAAGAAGTAAAATAGAGAGGTCTATGTGTCCAAATGCAGAGGAAAACTGTACATTGCAAGACCACAAGGCCCAGGGAAAAATATGGCCATAAAGCCCATAAGGCAGGTGGCCCCCCGGATGCAGTATGGGAAAAGATTTTGATGCCTGAATAGTGGCTCACAATACCAGAGACTCTCTGGGTCTGAAGGAAACCAGGCAGATGGAGACAATGGATGTTCCAGAGAAGATCATCATGCCCAACTGACTAGATAGCAGATTGCTTCCCCTCCCCAACTTGCATTCCACAACCACCCTGCCTTGCAGAAGACTCTGGAGTGGAAGCTGGAGTTGAACCACAGGAAAAATATCCTCAAAGTTTATGAGGTCAAGGTTCCTATCAGTGGGGCAAAGGGGCTCTGTGTAAGAAATTAAGTTGAATTACAGAAAATAAACCAAGTTTTATTCAACAATTATATTTGTGAACTGAAAATTGTACTTATTTCAGAGTTTAGGAGAAGAAATAAGCTCCCACTCTTGAATCTCAATACCTTTAAAACTGAAGAGGGGCAGAGGTTATTGGAAGAGAGAAATAATTCAGCAAGGTATCTTAATTTTCTCATTTCTCCACCTGAAACTCTCAAGTCAATAGAATTTAGGTTATCAGTGTCAAAATACGTTCCCCTTTGGAATTAGGTAAAATTGTGTGTAATGAATAAAAATGAATTCTGGATACTGCAATTTGCACATTCATATTTACTTGTGAGAGCTGATATTTTGTAGGAGGCAGTTTCTACTTCAATTAAAGTGTTGAGACCATTATCATAAAAGCCTGAAGTTCAAAGGGGCAGTCATGACATTGTTTTCTCAGGCAACTGCCGTCTCATTCCTTCCATGACTGAACAGCAGTATAAAAATATAAGTACCACCATTTGGGTTTGATTTTCTTTTTGGTGCCCTTTCCTAAAGATCCAAGAGACTCGTACAATGAATACAGAAATTACAAATCCTCTACGTTGTCTTCAAGCACCTTAGCCCTAACTAACCTCACATTTACTCTCCTTCTGTCTGTTATTTAATAAAAAGTATGACAAACAATCATAATCCTAACATAACAAATATGCATGTACAAACAATATTACATACAGTATATACATATTCATATGTATTCATATCCACATACATGTAATCAGAGGAAGGAATACTCTTTTGCCTATAACAATCCTCCTCCCGTGCTCTGATTTCCTTCACTCTAACACTCACGCTTTATCATGGCAAATGGAGCCATCCCTTATCTTCTTTCCTGCCAGATTTTCAAACTCAACCTCTCTTTTTACCATGTGCTGCAATGGTGGTAACTTTCATTCCCTAATCATGCCATGTGATTTCACTTTTTTATATGTAGCTCATTTTACCTGCAGTTCTTTACATCTACTCCACAGCAGCTCTGATGAACACCTACAACTCAGAAAGGCTCATTAAAGCATCCCCTGTATGTATCCCTTACACGCTATTCCCCACACCTCCCATGAAACATGGTCCACTTTCCCTTTGTGTCCCATTGCACTACACACATCATTCATTTATTTATTCATCGAACACTTATTAAATAATATCTGCTGTGTGCCAGATGCTGTGTGAGGTGCTGTCATACTGAGGAAGGAGGTTGATGCTCTTCATGGCCATGCACACTATTTGCAGCTGTAGTTGAGGTGTGTGTTCTCACTCAATTACATTGAGGATCACTGAAGACTGATACTGTATCTTATTCATTGCTATGTCCCAAGTGTCACATAAAGGGCCTGAGACTTAGTAGGTGTTAAATAAATATTCTGAATTCAAAATTTCCTTTTGTCATAAATGATAAAGTAGATTCCCTTAAAAATTTAAAGAAACACATTTAAATTTAAAAAATGAATGTATGTATATTTGTTTTTAAGCAATACAGAAGTGAATAACTCAATGATTTTCTCACCACTTTTAATCTTCCTGAAGAAACCAATGTTAACATGATAATTTCACTCTTTTCTCTATCTCTCACACAAAGCTATTCAAACATTTATAGGGTTTTTATTAGCAAATTTTATTAAAATGCAGCATATATTTTTCTAAGGAATATCTGCCTGTAGTTTTCTTATAATGTCTGTGGAAAACTTTTTAACTGCATATTTAATCTGCAAGATGAAGAAACCAAAAACATAATACTCAATACAGAAGAGAAAATATATATGTGAATGTACATATATACGTAGATACAGAAATATGTCTGTGTACATATATATGTTTTTGTATATATGTCTATATCTATATATCTAAATCAATTCTATATCTAGATTTAGAAATTAAGTTGAATTATAGAAAGTAAACCAAATTTTATTACTTCAACAATTATATTTGTGAACTGAAATTCATATTTATTTCAGAATTTATGGGCAAAAGTAAGCTCCAACTCTGGAATCTTAATACCTCCGAAATAGAAGAGAGGCAGAAAAAAGAGAGAAATCTAATGTATTAGTCAGGGTTCCCTAGAGAAACAGAACTAATGGAACATATGTATATATATATATATACACACACACACACATATAAAGGGGAGTTTATTAAACATTAACTCACATAATCACAGGGTCCCACAATAGGCTATCTGCAGGCTGAGGAGCAAGAAAAACCAGTCCGAGTTCCAAAATTGAAGAATTTGGAGTCTAACATTTGAGGGTAGAAGGCATTCAGCATGGGAGAAAGATGTAGGCTGAGAGACTAAGCCAGTCTCTCTTTTTGTATCTTTCTATCTTTGTGTATTCTAGCCACACTGGCAGCTGACTAGATGGTGCCCCCTGACTCAAACATTAATCTCCTTTGGCAAGACCCTCACAGACACACCCAGGATCAATATTTGTATCCTTCAATCCAATCAAGTTGACACTCAGTACTGACAATTACATCTAGGTATCTAAATTTATATCTAGATCTAGAGATATAGATATTTAGGGGAAAAAAATTCAGTTTTTTTAAAAAATGATAATTTAAGAAAAGAATAGTTACTTATTGAGAGTTATTGGCTAACAGAGTTCTAAACATTTAATGTACAGTGTCTCTTACAGTTCACATAAATTATGAGATTTTTCCCATTTTACAGATGAGGAATCTGAAACAAAAGGTTAGTAACATCCTCACAGCTGTATGACCTTGTCAATGACAAAGTCGGAGTGTAAGCTCAAATAGTCTGAGTATGAGCTCTCAGCAGAGTTTAAAATAATTGCCATATGCTCTCAATAAAATTCTAAAATAGTAGATTATAAAAGATAAAAATGAGATAATGTAAAAGGGGTCAGCTGAACAGTGAGCTGAAAACTTGGCAGACGCCAAGTGAAAACTTGACGTTTTTTTGAAGTAGGGAAATGTTATAAGGATCTTTAAAAGCCTAGAAAGAATAAACAATAGAATCAGATTCTCAAAAATACCAAATCAGTGATGTGCCAGAGAAACTAAACTTAAAAATAAAAGAAGCTTTCTATATTTTTTAAAGATGAAAACGTAAGAGAATTTTTTTTTAGCTATGAAGGCTGGAGAATGTATAATGCAGACACAGCAGAAAAATACATGGTCTTCATCTCCTGACCAGCTGAACTGAATTTCTAGAACCAATGCTTAGCTCTATTCCTGTGTAATTTGAATTCTCTGGTCTACATTTTTGAGATCCCCTGAGTATTTTTCCCAAAATAATTTATTGGAAAATATTTATTTTGCAGTAAAAAATGTAAGTTATGGTAGAGTCTAAAATGGGAACTTAAAACATATATAAAATGTATGTTGTGTATTTGCAGAAGAGTCATTTGTTTTATATATATAGATTTTTAAATATGAAATGTATATAGAAGAAATATGTGCCAGTTACTGTCCTAAAAGCTTTAAATGCAATATCTCATTAAAACTTCACAAAACTACCCTCTACTTATGGATGGAGATACTGAGAAGAGAAAGGTTAAATACAATTAGTAAACAGTAAAGAATCAGAAGGATCCCTTGGATGGTAGACTGAGGAATCAAAGGTACCAGATAGAGTCTGAAGTCTGCCTTTTAAACACTAGATTAAGATCAATATTCTAATTCTATCTCCATCTGGCAAACAGTAACAATACTTAGTATAGGTGAAGAGTCTTGTGGCTTTCATAGCACTTTCACGTATTTCATCATTTTATGCTCAGACCCTTTGGGGGGAAAACTATTGCTATTACTATTTTATAAATAAGAAAACTGAGGCTCACAGAAGTTTAGATGACCTTCCTGAGGTTCAACATCTAGTGAAGGGTTAAGCCCAGGTCTTCTGATAGCTAAAATATCATGCTATCCTTTATGTAATGGGCGTCTTTGTAACAATCCACTAAGAGTGTTGCCAGTAGCGTAAATAAAATTAGCAGATTACGTTAGAAGTGGTTTTTGAACCTATTGCCAGAAGAGTGATGAGTCAATGACGATCTGATTGATAGAACTGCCTTGTCGCATGCCAGTTCATTCTACAGGAACAAGACAGTTTTGGAAATTCAATTCTGAGACCATTGTCGGGAGATCCAACCTCAGGAACCCTGAGAGTAGTACTTTCTTTAAACTCACTTCATCTGAACCAGCTGGGGAGAATTTAGTTTCCACCATGATCCATATTGACCTAGGCATAAGTCATTATGTCCAATGGTCAGTGAGAGATACTTTTTAATATTTAGTCAAGGGGATTATTTATACGCTTCAAGGTGGGAAGGAAGGAAGGTGGGAGGAAGGGAGGGAACGGAGGTGGGAAGGAAGAAGGGAGGGAAGAGGAGTAGGAAGAAAGGAGAGAAGAGGGAGAGGGAAAAGGGAGGGAAAAGCAGTGAGAAAAAGGAAGGAAGAAAGAAAGGAGAGAAGTGAAGGAGGAGAGGAGGGAGAAAGGGAAGGAGGAAAGGAGAAAGGGTGGAAAAGAAGGTGGAGGAAGGAAGAGAGGAAAAAAGGAAAGAACCCAATTTCCTACTCCAGCATGATCGCTGTGAAACTGGAGGTTTTAAAGCATTTCTTCATGCCCTTTCTCTAGAGGGAAAATCATATACACAGGGAGACTTTAAATAGAAGCAGCTGATTGTTCCCTTTAGTCAGCCTCTGTGGGAACTGCTCTCTTATTCCAAAAGAACCCTTTTATTTTGCAGCTCAGCATTATTTTTTAATCAGTTCTATTTGCAAATTTGAAATGTTAGGATTGTTTTCCAGTAAACTGTTTTATACACATAATAATGCACTCTGGTGTCTGTGCTGGCCGGCCAACATTTGCACACCTTCAGTCTACTGAGGCGCTCATGTGTGCTTCAGGCCTCCATTCGCTTCAAGCCTGCCTTGTGTTGGTGGCTGAATATACAAAGTTGTATGTTATTAATTCCATGGCTTATTTTGAAAGTTGCCCCTGAGACCATCTCTTCAACAGCCCTTCAGCCTGAGATACAAAGCTTTCAGTCTCTAATATTTTCCTATCAAAATAATTTTCGTTATCATATTTTTTCACTTTCCTTCTGGAATAATACCATCTATTTTGAGTTTTTATTTGACTTGCATAGCCGAAGGATTCTCTACCAAAGTGATTAAATAAAGCAAAGGAGACAGCTATTGATGGCAATATGTTATTGAGTGAAGGAGAGCATTGTAGAGGTAAGGTTTTTTTTTGGTTTTGTTTTTTTCTCCCCCCTAAGTAACACATTGCCATCTGTTCCCATTTCACACAAATCAGTACTGCGGGAACAAGATGAAAGAGAAAACTGGGTCAACATTTACATTTCAAGTCAGGTTAGATTTTGCTTTGTCAGTTTCTTTGGGCTGGAAATCTAAAGGTTAAAAGATGATTTCAGGCACATGATAAGCAAGACAGAAAATGGATTTCTTTCGGTAGCCCCATGAAACTGTGAGACCCAAATAGAGACAAGAAAAATTACAGGATAAAAGTAGTGTTTAGTGTGATCTAGGTCTTTCCTTAAATTTATGAGACCAAAAGGATGAAAAAACTAACTTTAACTTGTCATTGTTAGATCTCTGTGTTCAAACAGCTCTTAGTTTTGAACCGTTCTTGGCCCAAACATGTGCCTCTAGGTTATATAGTAGCCTGTGGGGTTTTCCCTGTGACTGATGATGTAGAAATATCTAGTACTTAAAAAGAGAAATCTCAAAGTACATGACAATACCTAAAATCAAATACGCTATCTTTACATTCCCTTTCTATATCAAAGACTAACATTTGGTAAAAATCATAGAGTGACTAAATCATGGACTTTGTGGTCAAGGGAGACCAAGAAAACTAGGAAACAATTTTAATCCTACATGAATATCTTGAAGGATTCTGAGTCAGGACAAATTCTTCCTGCTGATTTCCCTCTCTCTCTCTCTCTCTCTCTCTCTGTGTGTGTGTGTGTGTGACTGTGTTTATATGGATGCTTTGGGCATGACGTTATAATAGAATTTTTGTTGTTGTTACTGCTTATTCATAGTTAGGCCTAATGAATACCTAAGTATTATGAAACATACCCTTTCTTCGTTATCTAAATTTTATTTTTACATGGTAATAATTATTTGGTCTGATAATCTTTACGTTTCGTTTTATTTTTAGAAACTTCTTCATGGCTCAAACCTGTTTAAATGTCTTGGTTAGCACTCTCCTGATGACATTTGGTGTAGATTTTGGTAAACCAACAATATGAAATTCATTGTCAGCTTTATATCATCCACTTCCCTGCTAAAATTCTTTTTGCCTTTCCATTGCCCTTCATGTTAAATATTAATTTGTTACCGTAATATAAAAGATCTACATTGTCAGCCTCTTAAAATTTTCATCTTAGGATTTTTCTTCCTAATTTTAACAAAGCATGTACTCGTCAGTTGTGGGGTATTGTGTTCTAAAAATGTCAATTAGGTCGATTGCTTAATAGGGTTGTAATTTTACCAGTATTTTGACCCATTTCTTCTACAAATTACTGACAATGGGCTATTATTAAAATCTTCAACTATGGCTGTCAATTATTTTACCCTTTTTTCCTGTTTGATTGTCTACACATTTTAAAGCTTTTTTATTAGGTGCTTGCATATTTCAGGTTTTTGTGGCTTCTTGAAAAATTTATACTTTTATTATGAAATATCTTTTTGTCTTTGGTAATAACATTTTTTGGTCATAAAGTCTACTTTGTGTGATATTAACTTAGCTATATCAGCTTTTTTGTGTTTAGTATTACATCATTTTAACTTCAACCTATTTGTATCTTACATTTAAAATGTGTTTCAGTAAAGTGGAATGAATTGGGTATGGTTCTTTCATCCATTTTGGATTAAAACATTGAATATTTAATCCAGTTACATTTTTAATGTTTAATTTTTCACTATTTTATTTTGAAATATTTCTAGATCTACATAAAAGTTACAACAATCATATAGAGAGTTCACATATAACCTATACCTTGATACTCTTATGTTTACTTACAGAACCATTGTATAATTATCAAAACCCTTTGGGAGGCCAAGGCAGCTGGATCATCTGAGGTCAAGAGTTTAAGGCCAGCCTGGTCAACATGGCGCATCCCTATCTCTACTAAAAATACAAAAATTAGCCAAGAGTAGTGGTGCCTGCCTGTAATCCTAGCTATCTGGAGAGGCTGAGGAAGGAGAATCGCTTGAACCTGGGAGGTAAAGGTTGCAGTGAGCTGAGATAGCACCACTGCACTCCAGCCTGCTTGATGGGAGAGAGACTCGATCTCAAATATATATATATATATATATATATATTTAGATTCTACCAATTTTCTAGTTTTTAGATATATATGTATACACACACACACACACACACACACACACATATGTGTATCTCTCTCTCTCTCTCTCAAAACCAGAAAATTGGTAGAATCCTAAATAAATTTAGTAACCCATAAACCTTACTTGAATTTCACCAGTTTTCAACCTAATATTTCTTTTACCCTTTCAAAATCAAATTTAAGATTTCATAATGCATTTAATTATTGTGACTCCTTTGTCTATTTCAATCACTAATAGTTTGTGTCTTCTTATCTTTTATGGACTTGACACATTTGATGAGCTCTAATAAGTCATTTTGTTGAATATTTGTATTTGTCTGATGTTTTGTCATGATCATACGGAGATTATGCTTCTTTTGGCAAGTATACCATGGAAGTGTTGTCTTTCTGTCAGTAGGCTATACCAGGGAGCACAAGATTTTGATGTTTCTTATTGCTAGTGTGTTAACCTTGATTATCTGGTATAGGTGGTATCTACTGAGTTTCACTCCAAAAAGTTTCTGTATTTCTCTTTATAATTGATAAATATTGAGTTTCACCCCAAAAAGTTTCTGTATTTCTCTTTATAATTGATAAATATCTTTGGAAAGAAGCTACTCCCAGATTATGCTAACATACTGTTTTTCTTCAAACTTTTGCCCTTTGATAATAACATCCACTGGAGAAAATCATATTTTGAACTTGTAACCATTGCATTGACACATGTATTGGGAAAGATGTGGAACTGCTCATTTTGAATGAGGCCAGGAAAGGAAGACCACTCTAACAGATATGAGCAGCTATGCCACATGAGGCATAGAACCTGGCAGTGCCATGGTTAGAGGCGGCTGTGGGGAAGAAAGATGCCAAATGGAGCCCCTGGCAAGCTCAAGTAGGAGAATCATAGCACAGTCCCCTGAGATTATGGAACTAGGCCATGCCATCTGTAGAACAGAACCTATATATCATTTGAAAAGCAGCTATGACATGCTACAATTCTATTATTAAAAAAAAAAGTCTGACTATGAAAACTTAAGTAACCTTCATGTACTGACTGCAATAAGACCAACCAAGATACAAGGTAAGGTAGGCTGATCAGTAATTGATCATAAGATGACTATTATACATGAAAAATTGGTATTGAACATGCTAGAAATTACAGTAATCACAAAAAGATGATCCACATAGTTATGTTACCAAGTATATGACACCATTCCTTCAACTCATCTCCATGGCTTCATGAGTTATCAGCTAAGAGAGGAAGAAAAGGCCCAAATTCATCTCATGAAAGGACTAAACTTAAAATACGATTGCAAGATGTTTTTTTTTTTTTTTTTCTGCAGCAAAGTTCCAGGCAAGGATGATCCTGGAAGATAGTGGTGGAGGAAAGTCCCAGCAATTGGGAGAGTATGGGAAAGTACATCTGCTTATTCACTTAATGTGGAGAGAGAAGTGGCCTTAAGTAAGGGTGTACAAAAACCCATGGGCAGTAATAAATAACTTAGTTTCCTGTTCAAGAGCCTGTAACGAGTGAATTCAGAAGTTCAAGGAGGGGAAACATGTATGGACATATGGAAATGAACAGAATGTATTAGCATCACTATACTACTTCTTAATGCCATTCTACAAGAGGCACTAAACAACCAAGTAGAGAGAATGACTTCACTAGTTGATGTCAACTGGATTCTGTCCTCAGCCATCCCAATAGTGCAAAATAGGTTATAAACATTGTTCTCATTGTGGTAGAGACAGAGGCTATTCCTTGACTCAACAGCTTGGGCTCCCTCTCACCAGCACTGGCCTAACTATTGCTTCCAATGCAGGTCTGATCTTCCAGGAACAGAGTTAAAGTGAATCCCAAATGGAGTAACATGCTTTGAGGAAAGCAGCCAGCTACACATTGGCAATTAGATTACATCACTTCTCTTGCACCCTAAAAATCACAACATTCCTATTTCTGCTATAACAAATTACCACAAATATAAAGCTTAAAACATCACAAATTTATTTTCTTATAATCTTGACGTCAGAAATTGAACATAGATCTCATTGGACTAAAATAATGAAGAATGAGGTGTGCTCTCTGGAGGCTCTAGGGAAGAATTCCTTTCCTTGTCTTTTTCAGCTTGTAGAGAATGCCTGCATTTCTTGCCCCATACTCCAAAGTGAACGTGTGCTCTACTTGCACAGTCACATATTCTTCTCAGACTCTCATTCTTCCGCCTCGCTCTTTTATCTTTTAAGGATCCTTATACTACATTGTGCCCATCTGAATAATCCTGAATAATCTCCCTTGTTTAAAAATATTGATTCAATCACATCTGCAGAGTCTCCTTTGTCATATTCACAAGTTCTGGGGATTAAGACACAGACATCTTTGGGGAAAACATTATTCTTCCTGTGATAACAGGATTGACATGTAGTCTGTATATAGATTTTTCTTTCTTGACTGGAATACTTAAGATGGTACCACTACTGAAGGGCTCAGAGTAACTGATCAATTGACATGGGATTCTGCAAGACATTATTTCAAATCAAGGTACCCACTTTACTCTCCAGAAACTGCTGATCTGACAGAGTGATGAAATGACCTTTTTTTTTTTTTTTTTTTTTTTTTTTTTTTTTTTTTTTTGGGGTTTGTTTTTTGTGGTACCGGGTGTGTGGAGTGGGGGGAAGGGGGGGTGAAGGACACCAC